>CAUYRH010065645.1:0-17457 GCA_963574655.1 Perodicticus potto | reverse complement strand
GACGGCTGCAACCAAAAAATGGCCGGGCGTTGTGGCGGGCGCCTGTAGTCCCAGCTACTTGGGAGGCGGAGGCAAGAGACTCGCTTGAGCCCAGGAATTTGAGGTTGCTGTGAGCTGTGATGCCACCACACTCTATCCAGGGTGACAGCTTGAGGCTCTGTCTCAAAAAAAAAAAAAAAAACATACGGGCCTTGTGATTTTTTGGTAGGTGTTTACTTAGTAACTTTATTTCGGCCTGATGCCTATTTTTGTGCATTTGATTTTATTGGAACTTAGCCACACCCACTTTTTAACATATCATCTATGGTTGCTTTGTGCTATAATAGTAGGGTGGAATAGGTAGGCTAACCTAACACATTTACTATCTGTTACATGAGAAAAATTTGTGGACCCTTGGTCTTGTACTTACTTACATGGGTATATATATGTATATACAGTGTTCTTTGAGTTTTTACATTTTGTACATTTTTTTTATAGCCTTGATGCCTGAAAAAAAGCATAGATGGATGACTATAAAATCTTTAGCTTGCATCTTCTTTCCTCATGTTTTTGCAAAACACTGAAAATGCTGTATCCCTATTGTCTTTGCTTTGTATGTTGCTCTTGAGAAATCTGATGCCAACTATATTTGATTATCAGACTTCATAATAAACTTTCTACCCTATAAAAAGAATGGCTTCATGTAAGAACCATTTTGATCATAATTTCATAACCTTTAGGGTCAAGAATTTGGGTGGGGCTTGGCTGGATGATTCTTCTGTTTCTCATGGCTTTAACTGAGGTCACGCAGTGGTGTTCAGTTAACATGGAGTGTTCATGATGACCTCACATCAGCAATCATCAGACAGGTCCTGTCCCTTTCCATGAAGTCTTAGGACCTTTCCACAGGGAGTTAGATATTTTATATAGTGCTCAGGGCTTTAAGGGCAAGTGTTCCCAAAGACCCAGGTACATACTTCAAGACTTCTCATGACCTGGTCTTAAAAATCCCAAGACATCATATGTTCTATTGGTCAAGCATTTTACTAAGGTCAGATTGGATCAAAAGTAGTAATAAAGAATTTGCAGCCATCTTTAAATGTACTGCAGTCTAATTTCTTTATCCTTTTATTTATTTACTTTTTTTTTTTTTTTTTGGTAGAGACGGAGTCTCACTACATGCCCAGGCTGGTCTCAAGCAATCCTCCCTCCCTGGCTTCCCAAAGTGCTGGGATTACAGGTTCTTACCCTTTTAAAATAACTTGAATTTTGTGCCTGGAAGCCTTAAAGATTATTATTTTGAGACAGAGTTTCTTTGTCGCCCTCCGTAGAGTGCCATGGTGTCATAGCTCACAGCAACTTCAAACTCTTGGGCTCAAGCGATTATCTTGCCTCAGCCTCCCGAGTAGCTGGGACTACAGGCACCCACCACAATGCCCAGCTATTTTCTTAAGAGACAAGGTCTTACTTTGGCTCAGGCTGGTCTCAAACTTGTGAGCTAGGGCAATCCACCCACCTTGGCCTCCCAAAGTGTTAGGATTTCAGGTGTGAGCCACCGTACTCAGCCTTATTATTTTTGTTGAATAGTTTTAATCTCTAACAATTTCCCAAGGGGTATTTTGACTCTTCTATTATGTAGGTTTACATTTTCTTATTTCCAGGAAGTTTCTTGAATTACGGCTTCAACATATGTAGAACTTTCAGCTATGTGTATGCTGGACATTCTCTGTATTCAAATGACATTAGAAGAAAAGAGAGAAACAAGCGCAGAGTATGGAGATAAGGGGGAGTAGGGACATTGCAGGAGTTCACCTGGGTTGTGTGGTAAGCAGCAGATGGAGTGGAGATAGGCAGGCCAGGGCTAGATTAAGGGAAGTACAAAGCACTGTATCAGGGGTGGTAAATTTTTGAAAGTTTTCTCTAACCTGTAGTTTGGAAAATGGACTGGAAGTGATGAGACAAAAGGAGGGAGACCACATAAAAGGAAGTTGCATTAGTGTAGGTGAGAGAGGTGAAGAAAGGGAAGATTCTACAGTTAGTGTTGAGATAGAATCAACAGGACTCAGTGGTTGTTGGGGTCGGGGTTGGGAGGAAAAAGGAATCAAAGATGGCTCCCAGTTTTTTGTATGGGGCAACTGAGTGCACAGCAGGGATAAGAAGTTCATACACATATAGCTTGAGGTGTTTCTAGGACAAGCAGAGATGTCTGGAAGGCTTTTGTGAAAATGGAACCCAGGTGAGTGGTCTGAGCTAAACATGATGAACTTGGGAGTTGGTGATACACGTGGAAAATGAAGACAAGGAGTGATTCAAATGGCCCAGGGAGGTAGCTGAGGACAGAATCCTGGAGACTGAGGTATGGTCAGAGTGGTCAAGAGCTGGGTCATGTCATGAAGCCAAGGGAATTTCAAAAAGAGTAAAAAGTGCTCTGTGTTGTTAAAGGCCTCTGAGCATTCTAGTAATACAGGACTCAAATGTGGCAGTTAGGATCAAACAAGGTATTCATGGCTGAGAGCAATGCCATGATGTGCTGGGGACAGAAGCTACATACCTGTGGTTTGAGGATGAGATGAGCATAGACCATACACTCAAGAAAACACAGAGAGGGAGCAGTAGCTGAAGCAGAAGCTAGAGGGACAGAGGAAGGGTTTCTTTTTCTTTAAGTCAGGCAAAGTTTGAGCAGGTATAGATGAAGGAACACAACAAGTAGGTAAGAGAAGTTAGTAACTTTGGAGTGAGAGGGGGAGAATGATTGATACATGTTTGAAAAGTTTCCTCAGGATGTGAGAGTTGATGAATACAGAACAGAGATGGAGAGATGCCAATACAAGTTCACTTAAAGTAGTTAATTCCCAGAATAGCTTACAGTAGTCTAGCCCACATATTGAAATTACCTTGGTTTTATTCAATAGGGCAAACATATGAAGCAATATTTACCCATTTATTTTACATTATTTATACTTCTTTTCTCCAAAGGACCGAATCAATGCTTTACCCTTTCAATGCCTCCAACAGAGTGGGTGCTCAATAATAGTAAATGAATAAACTAGAGGTCTCTTACATGTATTCTGAGTATCTTAACATGTTTGGAACATAGCCAAGACCCTGCTTACAAGTGAAAAGTTCTCTGACCTGCCAAAATACTTGGAACAATTCATGTGTGAAAGGTGATGCCTTTTTTTTTTTTTTTTTGAGACAGAGTCTAACTTTGTTGCCCACCTTGGCGTCACAGCTTACAACAACCTCAAACTCGGGCACAAGCGATCCTCTTGCCTCAGCTTCCAGAGTAGCTGGGAATACAGGTGCCCACCACAACACCCAACTGTTTTTTAGAGACGGGGTCTTGCTCTGGCTCAGGCTCCTTTGGAACCTGTGAACTCAGGCAATCCACCTGCCTCGGCCTCCCAGTGTGCTAGGAATACAGGAGTGAGCCAGCGCACCAGGTCCAACAAATGCCTTTTTTTCAGGAACCTATTTACTCTCACTTAAAAAACTTGACTATCAGCATTTCCTTAACCATAGGAGTTTAAAAATAAGATGAGAGGAGGAGGATGCTCTTGCTGGCAGGCAGCAGCAGGAGCTGGCACACTCTGCCTTACCAAAAGATGCCAAAAAAGCAGTAAAAATCCGACTGAAAGCATATTGGCCTGGGGTCACCTACGTTGGGCGCTTACAGCCAATAGCCCTTAAAGGACTTTGTTGTTTTGAGCCTTAAATAATGTTGAGAAAAATGACCATTTGGGACATTAAAAAAGGCTTAGCTCTTTCTAACTTGGCACCATCTCCTATTTCACATAGTTTGGAAAAGATTCTATAAAAAGTGAAAAATGCTAAAACCCAAAAAAGCTGGTGATGAGACGGTAAACGGGCCAGCACTCCTGCTCGTTTGCTTAACCCGTTTTCCTAGCCTTCGTGCTCTCTCTTTTTCCTCGCAGGACTTCTTTCCTCCTCTTCCTTTAAGGCTGAGCACAGATGCCACCTCTTCCAGGAAGCCCTCGGCGTCGTCCCAGCGGAAGTGATTTTCTCCTCCTGTGCCCTCCCGCGGCATCTTACCGTGGCGTGGCTGCCCGGGCCAGCGGACCTGGTTGTTTACGCGGCTGTTTCCCCACTGAGTTACGCGCTCCTCAGGGCCGGGGCCGTGACGGTGCCGGTGCCCCACACGCCGCCTGCTACGGCGCCAGGCACTCAGCCGCCGTTCAGCCGCTGGTGGAGTGGAGTTCATTGGAAAGTCACTCGGGGCAGAGGCGCAGGCTCCAGGCGGGGATGAATGATTCACGGGGATGCTTCTTTGCATTCTTTACCTTGGAGTCACGTCGGGGGAGCGTCCAGCTGGCCGGCAGATACCTGCCGTGCTGAAACGCGCCCCGCCACCGGCCGCACACGCGGGTGGAAGCCCGGGGGGGGGCAAACTTCCCGCCCGCCCGGAACCCCGCGGCCCGGGGGCGGGTCCCGCGCGGCCTCCGGGCGGGGCTCGTGGGGGACTCGGCCCGCGTCCTCCCAGCTCCGCGGCGCGGCGGAAGCCCCGCCCCCAGTCGCGCGCCCTCGCCGGCAGCGCGCGCCCGCTCCTCGCCCTCCGCCCTCCACCCTCGCGCCCTCGCGCCCTCGCGCCCTCGCGCCGGGGGCGGGCTCGCTGCGCGTGCCGGGCGGGGAGGCGGCGCGAGCCGGGAGCCGGGAACCTTCGCCGCGGGGGCGGCTCCGGGCCTGAGCGGGAGGCGCCGCTGCTTCAACGCGGGGGCCGGCCGGAGCTGGCGGAGGAGCTGCGGCCGCCGGAGACCTTCTCGACGCCCCCGGGTCCGGCGGGAAGTGAGCAAGGTAGGGATCCGCGGTGGCCCCCAGGGAAGCGGGAGAGGGGAGCGGACTGCAGCTTCGCGTCCTCCAGCAGCGGGGCGGGAGCCCGCGCTGCGCCGGGACCGCCGGAGCCCGGCGGGTGCGGGGCCGGGGCCGCAGCTCCGCGCGCGGCTGCGAGGGGGACGGCGCCGCGCTCTGCCCTAGTCCGGGAGCCGGGAGCCGGGGCTGGGGCCGGGGCGGGGGTCGGCGGGTCCTGAGCGCTCCGGGAGCTCCGGGCGGGCGCGGAGCCGGGTTGCAGGCGCCGGGCAGATGCTGCCGGAGCCCGCTCGCCGGGAGGAGGCTCTGCGTTAGGTGCTGAAGGGGCGAAAGAGGCAGGTCCTGGCAGAGGGCAGGTGAGGCAGGCAGGCCCTGAAAGAGGAAAGGGAATTTATTCAGATCACCCCAAAACACTGTGTTCTGAGACGCCTAACGTTGAACCTGTCCCCTGAGGTCACCGTGGAAGGAAAATGTCCTGAGAGACGGGAGGATGCAGTTAACGAATGCTCCTGTTAAATTCCTGTGCCAGGCCCTGGGATTAGGAAGACCTTCCAGCGTTCTTAGCACACGGGTATGGATTTGTTCCCAAGGGTAGAGAACCGTAGTCTTCACTGGGGCCACGAAATAGTATGAAACACAGACACAATCTGCTGTTGAGGTGCTGATAGTTTGGCTGCGAAGGTATGCGCATAAACAAGCGTTGAATTTTCTGTTCCGTGCCCTGTGCACTTTAGGTCCCGTTTGTCTTTTGCCAGTATTGGGAAATTGGAGCCATAAATCGCTTGGTTTGGGGGACAGAGCAGGAAAGCCAAAGGAGCTTGTGGGAGAAATTTGGGAGAGTTTTGAAGGCTCTTTGGTGCAGCAATTTAAGGAGGAGAGGGGAGTGGACATTTGGAAAGAGGAAGGAAGTTTCCTTCCTTCCCAACTAGAATTAAGCTCTTTGACTAGCCACTGCTAAATCTTCAGAATGTTGCCTGGCTCACAACAGTTGCGCCATTAATGTCTGTTGCCTGAATGAAAGAAGCAAGGTTTTGGTACATTTTACGCTAGGCAGTATCAATCGCTGTAGGGTTATGGATGTTCCTCAAGTGTTGCTCAAATTCTTTTTTTGCCATCTGAGGTAACCCAGGTTTTTAGTTCTGGGCATGTTAAAGCAATGGCTTAGGTGGAGAAATGGTGATTTCTTGCGGCCGTGCTACCACTTTCACGTTTTCTTGCACTTTGGCTCTCAGGACCTTGCTACTTTGGTCCTTGGTTGAGATCATCCTTTTTTGTTCCTTCTCTCGTTGGCTATATCTCTTGAGGAAGGAGGAGAGTACTTTTGTCTAGCATGCACTTTTTCATTTTTGTCCTTGTTCTTGTATCTTAGATCTGCAGTAAGAGATGTTTGTATCTCTGCTCTTCCCGGCTAGAATCCTACCTGTCCTCTGTGTTGCTGGAGTTTCTGAACTCTTGAGCTCCAGGCTGCTGTTTGAGTTCCCTGGGTTGCCATGCCTGTTGGGTTACTTTGTCTGCCAAATTAAAACTTGACCTTTTATGAGTTCTCTGAGGATTTTGATCATATGTAAGTGGAATTGCTTCTGAAGGGGGTTGTGCACTTGTAATGTTGGCAGAGTTTTGGGGTGGCCACTATGCCTCAGAGACAAACTTCTACTTAGAAAATTAGAATCAATAGAATTTCAACTTGCCATTTATGTTACATCTTTTTTTTAAGAGACAGAGTCTCACTTTGTCGCACGTCACAGCTCATGGCACCCTCCAGCTCTTGGGCTTAGGCAATTCTCTTCCCTTAACCTCCCAAGTAACTGGGACTACAGGCACCTGCCACAACACCCGGCTACTTTTTTGTTGCATTTTGGCCGGGGCTGGGTTCAAACCCGCCACCCTCGGTATATGGGGCCGGTGCCCCACTCACTGAGCTACAGGTGCCGCTCTTATGTTATGTCTTTAATATTAATCTCTCAGGGCCTTAGTTTCCTTATACAAAAAAATAAGGTAATATTAATCTAAATTTGGCATTATGTAGGAAGAGTTGAAAAAGTAAATTAATTTCTCATTTGTTTTAGGACTGTAGGGTGCAACCTGCAGGTGTCTGCTAGTTCTTGTTTGGGGGTGTCTAGGTTCTGCAATTTGGGGCACCTCGTTTCAGTTTCAGTGATATTTATGTATTTATATTTATTTTAAAATCAACTATATTGATATATACTTTACATATCAATAATGGTAAAATGGACAGATTGCCTATGTATACACGGTTGAATGAGTTTTGAAAAATGTGTACAGTAGTCCCTCCTTATCCTTGGGGATATGTTTCAGGATCCCCAGGGGATGCTGAAATTGCTGCTAATGCAGAACTCTTTACGTACACTGTTTTCCCTATCTATACATTGTACCTATGATAAAGTTTAATTTATATGTCAGGCACTAACTTCGTATATTTGGCTTCTCTTTTGCATATCCCAGTTGCCATCATCACTGCTCTTGCACTTTGGGTGTGGTGGCTCACGCCTGTAATCCTAGTACTCTGGGAGGCTGAGAGAAGTGGATTGCTTGAGCCCGTGAGTTTGAGACAAGCCTGAGCAAGAGCTAGAGCCTGTCTCTAAAAATAGCTGGGTGTTGTGGTGGCCGCCTATAGTCCCAGGTACTTGGGAGGCTGAGGCAAGATAATCACTTGAGCCCAAGAGTTTGAGGTTGCTGTGAGCTATGATGCCACTGCACTCTCCCAAGGGTGACCACTCTGTCAAAACAAGCAAAAAAACCCCCAAACCCCAAAAATATAAAATAAAGATTACTTGAGCACCAGCACTGTGATGTCATGCCACTCAGTCTGAAAACCTACATGGCTACTGAGTAATAGCAAGTAGCTTGTAAGTGTGGATCTGATGGACAAAGGGTCGATTTAAATGCTGGGTGGGATGGAATGGGACTGCATGAGATTTTGCTATATTTTCCAGAATGGTGGATGTGCAATTTGAAACTTAAGAATTGTTTATTTCTGGAATTTTCCATTAAATATTTTGGGACCATGGTTGGCTGTGGGTAACTGAAAGCAAAACAGTGGGTAAGGGGAGACTACTGTGTACTTTGTAACCAGCCACTGTTCCAGTCAAGTTATAGAAATTTCTGCTACTCCAGAAAGTTCCTTCATGCTGATTTGAAGTTAGTCTCCTATTCCATCTCCTTTCATTTATTTATTTATTTATTTATTTATTTATTTATTTATTTATTTATTTATTTTTAGACAGAGCCTCAAGCTGTCACCCTGGATAGAGTGCTGTGGCATCACAGCTCACAGCAACCTCCAATTCCTGGGCTCAAGCGAGTCTCTTGCCTCCACCTCCCAAGTAGCTGGGACTACAGGCACCCGCCACAATGCCCGGACATTTTTTGGTTGCAGCCATCATTGTTGTTTGACGGGCCTGGGCTGGATTCGAACCCACCAGCTCAGGTGTACGTGGCTGGCGCCTTAGCCCGTTGAGCCACAGGCGCTGAGCCAGTGATAACTCTTTTAACATAAGTGTAGGAAAAACACAATATGGCAGTCTAATTTTACTAGAAATGTATTACTGTAAGTTTGATAGTTACCATGCAGTCTGATAGGAGTGCGGTATCATGGACTCAATCTCCTTAGGCAGGCAGTGCTGTAGATAATGCAATTTTCCCAAAATTGTAGCCAAGTTTTAATAAAGTTGTCCATAAGACAAAATATAATTACTTATTTTATATAGTCTTCTTTTTCTTTTTTTTTTTAAGACACAGAGTCTCACTTCATCACCCTCAGTAGAGTGCTGTAACATCACAGCTCACAGCAACCTCCAACTCCTGGGCCTAGGTGATTCTCTTGCCTCAGCCTCCTAAGTAGCTGGGACTACAGGCACCTGCCACAATATCCGGCTATTTTTTTGTTGCAGTTTGAACAGGGCCGGGTTCAAACCCGCCACCCTCAGTATATGGGGCCAGCGCCCCACTCACTGAGCCACAGGTGCCACCCCTATATATTCTTTTATGTATGTATATATGGCCATATGAGCTGCACCTCAGGAAAATTCAGGGTATATGAAAATCCTGCCAGAAATGACAATTTTATTTCACTTTATTTTATTTGAAGACAGAGTCTCCCTGTGCCACCCAGGCTTGAGTACCATGGAGTCAACATAGGTCACAGCCACCTCAAATTCCCAGGCTCCAGCGACTGCCTGCCCTATAGCTGGGACTACAGGTGTGCTCATCACAGCAGTCTACTTTTTCTATATTTAAAGTTATTTATTTATTTATTTTTTGAGACAGAGTCTCACTTTGTTGCCCTGGTAGAGTGCTGGGGTGTCACAGCTCACAACAACCTCAAACTCTTGGGCTCAAGGGATCCTCTTGCGTCAACCTACTCAGTAGCTGGGACTACAGGTACCCACCACAATGCCTGGTTATTTTATAGAGGAGAGGTCTCCTTCTTGCTCAGGCTGGTCTTGAACTCCTGAGCTCAAGGAATCCACTCACCTCGGCATCCCAGAGTGCTAGGATTATAGGCGTGAGCTACTGTGCCTGGCCTGAATTTTCCTTCCTTCCTTCCTTTCTTCTTTCCTCCCTGCCTCCCTCCCTCTCTCCCTTCGTTCCTTTGAGATAGAGTCTCACTTTGTTGCCCTCAGTAGAGTGCTATCATAGCTCACAGCAAACTCAAACTCTTGGGCTCAAGTGATTCTCTTGCCTCAGCCTCCCAAGTAGCTAGGACTAGCTCAGGAGTTTGAGACCAGCCTGAGCAAAATCAAGACCCCATCTCCACTAAAATAAAAAAAAACTAGCCAGGTGTTGTGCAAGCGCCTGTACTCCCAGCTACTCTGGAGGCTGAGGCGTCTAGGCTGGTTCTTTAGTGTTTGGAGCTTTGACACTGGGCCTCATATCTCCTCCAAGTCCACCTGGGCTACCTCCCCTTTTCCGGCCGGCACCTCTGTCCCCAACCTCACCACCCCCACCCCCCGTAAAATCCCTCTTTTAGGAGATGAGAAGATTAAATGAAATGGTGGTGGTGATCCTTTACCTAATCGCATTCCAAGATCTCGATACGATTGTGTGAGGCGATTCTGGAGGCCTGAGCCCTTCCTCGAGACCGTCCGGGGCGCAAACAGCTAAGAGACAAGATTGGGGGTGATCCCGGTTGTATTTGCCGGGCTGTTAGGGTTAGGGCTTTGTTCCGGAGGACATCCCCCATGAGCTCGGGTAGGGACAGTCACGGAGGAAGCATTTGTTCTGCTCCTTTTGCCATCGGGCGCTGAGAGACAGCAGCTCGGCATTCCAGGCAGCGGGAACCGCTGGAGCAAAAGCAGGGAAGCTGGAACAGCCTGGTGGGTCCTGGAGTTTGGCTCTAGGAATAGGGATGGCGGCTGCTGAGGCGAGAGGGGTGGATCTTGGCTAGGAAAATAGATTCACAGCACCACCGTGCGGCCAGTTGGGAATTTGCAGTCAAAGCCTCTCAAACCACTTAACACTTGAGTAAAGAATTTGGGACTGGCGGACGTAAAGGGCAGAGGGTGGAGGGTGAACTGAGGGGGCCCAAACTGAGTGCTCTGACTGCTAGAACAAAGAGTGTGGGATGGGGTGGCGCCTGTGGCTCAAGGAGTAGGCTCTATATACCAAAAAAAAAAAAAAAAAGAAAAAAGTGTGGGGTGATGAGAGCTATTCTGGAAATACAGTCTTCCTGCTGTTTCAGAAAAATTCCCCAGAACAAGGAATGCTCAGAGATCTTTGCCATTATTTATCGAGTGATTGCTGTGTGCAGGGCACTGTCCTAAGTGCTGGGGACACAGTGGAGAATGAAACGGATGAAGATTTTTTGCTGCCATGGGATTTAGTTTGCAATGAGGAAACAGACAATAACAGTAGTAAGTAAATTAACAACATTGTAGGCTGAATAATGGCCCCCAAAAGATATTCATGTCTTAATCTCTGGGACTGTGTTACCTTGTATGAAGAAAGGGACTTAGCAGATGTGATCAAGTGAAGTAGTTCGAGATAGAGAGATAGATTATCCTGGTTTATCTGGATAGCCGCTTAATGTAATGACAAGTGTTCTCATAAGAGAGAAGGAAAGGGAGATTTGCTACAGAAGAAATCCATGGGCTCAGCGCCGGTGGCTCAGTGGTTAGAGTACCAGCCACATACATCAGGGCTGTTAAACAACAATGACAACTACAACAACAACAAAATAGCCGGGCGTTGTGGCGGGCACCTATAGTCCCAGCTACTTGGGAGGCTGAGGCAAGAGAATCGCTTAAGCCCAAGAGTTTGAGATTGCTGTGAGCTGTGATGGCATGGCACTCTACTGAGGGCAACATAGTGAGACTCTGTCTCAAGAAAAAAAAGAAGAAGAAGAAGAAATCCATGGTCCAGATCCCACACCACTGGCTTTGAAGAGGGAAGAAGGAGCTATGATCCATGAAAGCAGTTCTAGAGGACAGGTGTGGTGGCTTACGCCTGAAATCCTAGCACTCTGAGAGGCTGCGGTGGGTGGATTGTCCTCAGGAGTTGGAGACCAGCCTGAAGGGAGAGATCCTGTCTCTGAAACTAGCCAGTCATTGTGGTAGATGCCTGTAGTCCCAGCTACTCGAGAGACTGAGGCAAAAGGATCACTTGAGCCTGAGTTTGAGGTTGCTGTGAGCTATGATGCCAAGGCACTCTACCCAGGGCAACGAAGTGAGACTCTGTCTCAAGAAAGGAAAGAAAAAAAGAAAAAGAAGGACAGAAGAAAGAAGAGAGGGAGGGAGGGAAGGAAGAGGAAGGAAGGAAGGAAATAAAGAAGTTCTAGAAGCTGGGGAAGGCAAGGAAATGGATTCTTCTCTAGACTGTCAAGAGGGAACATAACCTGCTGGCACTGAGGTTTTGTAGGTGGACCCCTTGTGGCTTTAGTACCCCAGCATTTTTAGTGGCCAACATAATGAAAGTTCTGACTAGGCCATTATTTACCTCTCACTTCCTGCCCAATACCCTTTGTTCTGACAGTGATCATTAACTGCTTGGTACTGTTTTGTTTTGTTTTGTTTTTTAAGAGACTCACTTTTTAAGAGTCTAACTTGTCACCCTTGGTAGAGTGCCTTGGTGTCACAGCTCACAGCAACCGCCAGCTCTCGGGCTTAGGCCATTCTCTTGCCTCAGCCTTCCAAGTAGCTGGGACTACAGAAGCCCACCACAACGCCTAGCTATTATTTTGTTGCAGTTTCGCTGGGGTCAGGTTCGAACCCACCACCCTTGGTATATGGGGCCGGCACCCTACTCACTGAGCCACCCTTGGTACTGTTTTGTTTTTAAGCAGTAAGCGACAACTCCAGGGGCATAAGAAAATTGTATGGGTTTGTTTTGCAGGAATGAATGTCTTTGAGGAAGTTTAACTGCTGATACTGAGAAGTCTGCTTGCTCAAGATGTTATTTGAGGGGGCGCAGCAGGGTGGCTCATGCCTGTAATCCTAGCACTCTGGTAGGCCAAAGTCTGGTGGATTGCCTGAGCTCACAGGTTCAAGACCAGACTGAGATAGAGTGAGACCCCGTCTCTAAAAATAGCGGGGCATTGTGGTGGGCACCTGTAGTCCCAGCTACTCGGGAGGCTGAAGCAAGAGGATCACTTGAGGCTCCTGTGGCTCAAGTGGCTAAGGCGCCAGCCACATACCCCTGAGCTGGTGGGTTCGAATCCAGCCCGGGCCTGCCAAACAACAATGATGACTGCAACTAAAAGATAGCCAGGTATTGTGACAGGTGCCAGTAGTCCCAGCTACTTGGGAGGCAGAGGCAGGAGAATTGCCTGAGCCTAGGAGTTGGAGGATACTGTGAGCTGTGATGCTACAGCACTCTACCCAGGGCAACAGCTTGAGACTCTGTCTCAAAAAAAAAAAAATGAGCCCAAGAGTTTGAGGTTGCTGTAAGCTATGATGCCACAGCACTCTACCAAGGATGACAAAGTGAGACTCTGTCTCAAAAAAAAAAAAAAGAAAAAGATGTTATTTGAGACAGAAGAAATCTAAGTCCTTAGTCCCCTGGTACCCCCTCCCTCACCCACTAGCCACATAAAACCCCCCTGCTTCATGTTTTCAGGAAAGCAGATCTGAGAGATTTTCCCTCTTGTCTTCTTGCTTTGGCCAAATTGAATAAACCTTTCTGTATCTCCAAGCACTGGTGTCACAGTGTTTTAGCTTTAGCTGCACACTGGATACATGAGCCTGAATTTGGGGTTCTACAGCAGTGTAGGTGACCATGAAGGGCTGTTTTGCCCATGGCTGGCCCATCCTGGGCAGGATCCGAGGCCCTGGAGAGTCCTGCAGCTGCTTGGGCGTGTTGCTGGGTGACACCCTTCGTTGCTTCCCTTCTGGTTGGTGTTGACTGCCTTTGGTGCAGCCTTCACTTACAGTGGAGAAACGTACCAGCCTTCAGTCTACTTTTGGTATTGCACTTTCTGGATGAGTCACCATGACTTGTGCCATCCTGATTCTCTACCTCTCTGCATTTTGTTTGTTGTTGGTTGAATTGAGGGACCCTCATTTAAGAGAGCTTTGGAACTGTTGGACTTTTACCTTTTTCCTTTGTCCTGAAGAACTTTGATTTTGTTCTTTTTGTTTGTTTGGTTGGGTTTTTTTTTTTTTTTTTTTTTTTTTAGACAGAGCCTCAAGCTGTCACCCTGGATAGAGTGCCGTGACATCATAGCTCACAGCAACCTCCAATTTCTGGGCTCAAGCGAGTCTCTTGCCTCCGCCTCCCAAGTAGCTGGGACTACAGGTGCCCGCCACAACACCCGGCCATTTTTTGGTTGCAGTCGTCATTGTTGTTTGGCGGGCCCGGGCTGGATTTGAACCCTTAGCCCGTTGAGCCACTGGCGCCGAGCCTGTTTGTTTGTTTTTGAAACAGAGTCTCACTCTGTCACCCTGAGTAGAGTTCTTGGCACCCATTATAGTTCACAGCAACCTCAAACTCCTGGGTTCAAGCAATCCTCCTGCCTCAGCCTCCTGAGTAGCTGGGCCTACAGGTGCCCACCACCACGCCCAGCTAGTTTTTCTATTTTTAGTAGAGATGGGGGTCTTAACCTTGCTCAAGCTGGTCTTGAACTTCTGAAAGCTCAGGCAATCTATCTACCTCAGTCTCCTAGAGTGCTAGGATTACTGGCAAGAGCCACCCTGCCCGACCAGGTTTTGTTATTTGTGTGAATGTTTGTGTTGATTTTGTGTGTGACTGAGACAGCTATGGGAAACCCAAACTCCATCTCTGAATGCAGCCCTGTGGGGCACATTTTCCAGAACTGGATTGCTTTCAGTTAGGAACCAATGAAACATAAAGAGATGATTTCTTTTTCTTTTTCTTTTTCTTTTTTTTTTTTTTTTGTAGAGACAGAGTCTCACTTTATTGCTCTAGGTAGAGTGCCGTGGCATCACACAGCTCACAGCAACCTCCAACTCCTGGGCTTAGGCGATTCTCTTGCCTCAGCCTCCTGAGTAGCTGGGACTACAGGCGCCCACCACAATGCCCGGCTATTTTTCTGTTTTGCATGTCAGCCGAGGCTGGGTTTGAACCTGCCACCTTCGATATATGGGGCCGGCATCCTACTCGATGAGCCACAGGCGCTGCCCAAGAGATGATTTCTTTTGTAATAAAGTCCCTCCACAATACTCCCTACATTCAGTGGGGGAAATAATGGCCCACACATGGATCTTTAAATTATGCTATTATTATGCAATTAGAAATGTTTTGTAACATAGAAAGAAAATACGATTAAATTCTTTTTTTTTTTTTTAGACAGAGTCTCATTATGTTGCCCCTGGTAGAGTGCTATGGCGTCACAGCTCACTGCAACCTTCAACTCTTGGGCATAAGCGATTCTCTTGCCTCAACCTCCCAAGTAGCTGGGACTACAGGCACCTGCCACAATGCCTGGCTATTTTTTTTATTGCAGGTTTCATTGTTGCTTAGCTGGCCCCAGCTGTGTTCATACCTGCCAGTCTTGGTGTATGTGGCTGGTGCCCTAGCTGCTGAGCTACAGGCGCCGAGCCGATATGATGTAATTCTGTATGGGTTTTTATATGATTGCACCGCAATGAGTCTTCATGGAGAAGACGCAATTTGATGGTGCAAAAAGGGCTGAGAAATTTGACACAAAGGTATTGGATGAGGAGGAGGAGGTTCTGATTAGAGCTCTGAATCCTTCCACCATGCCATCTCCAGACCAGCCCCACCTCCACTCACTCAGCCAACACCTGCCCTGTCAGGCACCTAAACCTCTGCCTCCTTCCCCTGTAAATCCCCTGCTGGACCCACCTCCATACAGGGGGTCAAGGTGCAAAAGAGAGAGACACATTCACCCTAGTGAAGAAAAGTTAAGGAAGACAAGACATTGGGAGGCTGAGGCAGGTGAATTGCTTGAGCTCAGAAGTTCAAGACCAGCCTGAGCAAGAGTGAGACCCCCCTCTCAAAAATGGCCAGGTGTCACAGAGGGCGTCTATAGTTCCAGCTACGGGACAGGCTGAGACAAGAGGATTGTGTGAACCCAGGAGTTTGAATTGCTGTGAGCTATGATGCTATGGCACTCTACCAAGGGCAACACATTGAGACTCTGTCTCAAAAAAACACAAAAAAAGGAAGACAAGGCATGGTCTTCTTCCTGGGACTTTCCAAGCATTTTTCACTTCACCAGTTTCTTGGTGGAGAACTAAACACCAATGGACAAGCTGTGGGCATGAGGTGGGCACCTTCCCCATTTCTTGCCTAAGACCTTTTACTTTTGTTTGTTTATTTATTTATTTTTGAGACAGAGTCTCAAGCTGTTGCCCTGGGTAGAGTGCTGTAGCATCACAACTCACAGCAACTTCAAACTCTTGGGTTTAAGCAATTCTCTTGCCTCAGCCTCCCAAGTAGCTGGGACTACAGGTGCTCGCCACGTCTGGCAATTTTTTGAGATGGGGTCTGGTGACCCCATGCCTGGCCTAGAAAAAGCTCATGAAAACTGTTTCCCAGACCGGAAGTAGTGGCTCAGACCTGTAATCCTAGCCTTCGGGGAGGCCAAGATGGATAGATTGCTTGAGCTCAGGAGTTTGAGTCCAGCCTGAGCTAGAGTGAGACTCTGACTCTAAAAAATAGCCGGGCATTGTGGTGGGTGCCTGTAGTCACAGCTACTTGGGAGGCTGAGGCAAGAGAATTGCTTGAGCCCAAGAGTTTGAGGTTGCTGTGAACTATGATGCCATGGCATTCTACTGAGGGTGACAAAGTGAGACTCTGTTTCAAAAAAAAAAAAAATCTTTCCCAGGGTCTCCTGTGGAATTTTTTTTTTTTTTTAGACAGAGTCTTGCTCTGTGGCTCATGCTGGAGTGCAGTGGCATCATCATAGCTCACTACAACCTCAAACTCCTGGGCTCGAGCGATCCCCATGCCTCAGCCTCCTGAGTAGCTGGGACTACAGGTGCCCCACCACACCCGGCTAGTTTTTCTATTTTTAGTAGAGAGGAAGTCTCGCTCTTGCTCAAGCTGGTCTGAAACTCTTGAGCTCAAGGGATCTTCTGACCCTCTTACCCTTCCCCCAGACTCTGCTCAGACATCCACTGGTCCCTCCCACTTGCCCAAAGAAACACTTGTGGTTAATGAATATCAGAAAAGGGATGTGAAAGTTAGAAGTAAAAGTGACAGAGGATAAAAAATGAGGGCAGGGAGGTCCCAGCTAAGGAGACCCCACTGCTACCACCACTAAAATTGGGAGTGAGGAGCAGCAGGCTCGCATGATCCTATCCTTGACAACCCTACAAAACTACTCCCCACAAATTTTCAAAAATATCCTTGTCTCCTGTGTCACCTGCTGAGAGACTTCATGTCCTGGTCACCTCTGAAACCTGGGGGTGGGTTGTAAACAGGGTGGAGTCTCAGGGAAAGAAAATGAGGCCCCAGGACGCCTGGGTCCACATCCGGGTGCCCAGAGATGTCGCCACCACTGCTGCTGCTGTTGCTGCTGCTGCTGACGCTGCTGGATGTGGACCCCAATGGAGCCACACTGATTCGGTATGGTGATGCCATCTACCACCCCCAACCTGGGACGCATTATCCACCTCTTGCCCTTTAAATCTGGGACTCCCAAACTGGGCACCCATGATCTCTGACTCCTTTTACTTGGGTTCCCAGATCTCTAAATTGGGCTGTCACTCCTGTGGGCTCCACTCCAGCATGTCTGAAGCCCAGAGCCCTTTCAAGTCCAAGATCCTCCATTGCCCAGACCCTTACTTGTGGACCTATTCTCCTCTTCTGAGGACATGTTTTTGGGAGGCCCCTGAAGATCCCTCTCTGAGCTCTGATAACCTGGTAGTGGGATCTCTAGAAAGTGACCTCCTCCATCTTAAAGACCCAGATCTGTGACATTTAAACTAAGACTCCCCAGATTCGCACAATCCAAACTGTTTTGGCCTCGAGAATTGAAGTTTCAAGCCAGGCATGGTGGCTCACTTCTGTAATCCTGGGCTGACGCAGGTGGATTGCTAGAGCTCAAGAGTTCAAGACCAGCCTGAGCAAGAGTTAGACCTCATCTCTACTAAAAATAGAAAAACTAGCCAGGTGTTGTGGTAGGCACCTGTAGTCCCAAATACTTGGGAGGCTGAGACAGGAGGAACACTTGAGCCTAAGAGTTTGAGGTTGCTGTGAGTTGTGACACCA
>CAUYRH010065641.1:0-54947 GCA_963574655.1 Perodicticus potto | reverse complement strand
GATCCCAGTAATGTATTTTTAGTGTTGCTTCAATTACTCTGGGGGATATTTTTGTTTTTTTGAGACAGAGTCTCACTATGTCTCGCCCTGGGTAGAGTGTATGGCATCACAGCTCCCAAACTCATGGGCTTAAGTGACTTTCTTACCTCAGCATCCCAAGTAGATGGGACTACAGGCACCTGCCATGTTTTTGTTATAGTTGTCATTGTTGTTTGGCAGGCCCCAGTCCGGGTTCGAACCCATTAGCCCACTGAGCTACAGGTGCCAGGCCCAAAGCTTTATTTATTAAAAGAGGCAGCTAGCTGGGTTTGGCTCACCCATGGCTCGCCCCTCCCTGATATAGCACAATCTTTCCTAAAAGCATATTGCCGCCAAATGATAAGAAACAATAATCATTACAAGGCAGTCTATTTTTCATATATGAAAGGATTCTATAGTAATCCTTCAAAATGGACCAAATGTTAGAAGCCAAATAGGGACAGTGTGTGAATGTGTAGCTGCTATTTTTCATTAATGCCTCCAAATCCTCTCTCTATCTTTCTACACTCAGCTCTAGGCTCCAGAGACTGACCTGTATGGTCTGTATCAGTGCAGTCCCTTGTCCTCTGTCTTCTGGTTGAATTCTGCCAATAGGAGGCACCATCAGATGGGAGAACTTCCTTATGCTGAGTGAACATATGGAGGTGATGGGAAGTCAGTAAGCCCAGAGAGGGTATGGAATTTCCACGTCCCCTTCTTCATACCTTGCCCTATGCAGCTCTTCCATTTGGCTATTCTTGAATTTTATCATTTATGGGAAACCAGTGACAGTAAGTAAATTGTCTTCTTGAGTTCTGTGAGCTATGCTAGCAAATTATCCAACCTAAGAAGGGATTGTAAGAATCCTCAGTTTGGCTGGGTGTGGTGGTTTATACCTATAATCCCAGCACTTTGGGAGGCCAAAGTGAGAGGATTTCTTGAGGCTAGGGATTTGAGACCAGCCTGGGCAATGAAGCGAGACAACATCTCTACAAAAAACTTTTTTTTTGTTTCACTCAGTTGCCCTGAGTAAAGTGCCCTGGCATCTGTGATCTGCTCACAGCAACCTTAACCTCAAACTCTTGAGCTCAAGTGATCCTCCTGCCTCAGCCTCCTGAGGACCTAGGACTACAGGTGTCTGCCACCATGGCCAGTTAGTTTTTCTATTTTTGGTAGAGACAGAATCTTGTTCTTGCTCAGACTGGTCTCTAACTCCTGAATTCAAGCAATCCATTAGCCTTGGCCTCCCAGAGTGCTAGAACTACAGACATGACCAACTGTACCTGGCCCAATAAACTTTTTTAATCAAATAATTAGTCAGGCATGGTAGTGTGTTCCTGTAGTCCCAGTTACTCAGGAGGCTGAGTCTGAAGGATTGTGGAGCCCAGAAGTTTGAGGTTGCAGTGAGATAAGATGACACCAGTGTACTCTAGCTCAGGTAATAGCCCTGTCTCTAAAAAAAAAAAAAACAAAAAAACAAAAAGAAACCACTCCTTGTTCAAATTTCAGTAACATTTTCAAGATGACAGCAGCAAAGCAATAACCCAAACTTAAGAACCCCAATTATGGAACCAAGTAGAACAGCACAGGCCACGTGATGCCAGAGAGCCTCCTGAGAGATTGCATGGTGCCTGAACATGGAAAGTATGCTCTGGATATGGCACATGTGGGCAGCAGATTACCAATTACTTGGTGTGCTTCTGTGTGTCTTCAATCTGATTACTGCTATTCTGTACTATGTACCTTGTCTTTTTTTTTTTTTTTTTTTTTTTTAACAGAAAGCGTCTAACTCTGTTGACTAGGCTGGAAGAGTGCAAAAGCATGACCATAGTTCACTGCAGCCTTGAACTCTTAGGATCAAGTAATTCTTTTGCTTCAGCCTCCCAAGTAGCTGGGACTACAGGCATGTACCACCACACTCAGCTAGATTCTTTCTTTCTCTTCTTCTTCTTTTTTTTTTTTTCTGAGACAGAGCCTCAAGCCATCACCCTGGGTAGAGTGCCATGGCATCGCAGCTCACAGCAACCTCCAACTCCTGGGCTTAAGTGATTCTCTTACCTCAGCCTCCCAAGTAGCTGGGACTATAGGTGCCAGCCAGAACGCCCATCTTTTTTTTGGTTGAAGTTGTCATTGTTGTTTTGGCAGGCTCAGCCTGGATTCAAACCTGCCAGCTTTGGTGTATGTGGCTGGTGCCTTAGCCGCTTGAACTACAGGCGCTGACTGCAAGCAATCCACCTAACTTGACCTCCCAAAGTGCTGGGATTATAGGTATCAGCCAAGGCATCCAGCATCTACCTTGCCTTATATTTCAGTAAATGTCTGTGACATGAGTCAAATCATGACAATTTCTTGCAACAGTAATTCTTTTGTCATCATTTATTTATTTTTGAGGCAGTTTTACGCTGTTGCCGCACTAGAGTGCTATGGTATCAGCTTAGCTCAAAGCAACCTCAGACTCTTGGGCTCTAGTGATCCCCCTGCCTTAGTCTCCAGAGTAGCTGAGATTAGAGGTGTCTGCCACACCCACACTCTATTTTTAGTAGAGATGGGGTTTTGCTCTTACTCAGGTAGGTCTTAAAATCCTGAGATTAAGGGATCCTCCTGCCTCAGCCTCCCAAAGTGCTAGGATTACAGGCATGAGACATTGCACCCGGCCAATTCTTTCATCTTTGAGACAGTTTTATATTTGCCATCTATTATAATCCAGGTGTACAATATACCTCCTGGTTTCCCTCAGAATTGTGTTAATATTTTATAATTTTTTTTTTTTTTTTGGTAGAGACAGAGTCTCATTTTATCGCCCTCGGTAGAGTGCCGTGGCGTCACACAGCTCACAGTAACCTCCAACTCCTGGACTTAGGCAATTCTCTTGCCTCGGCCTTCCGAGTAGCTGGGACTACAGGTGCCTGCCACAACGCCCAGCTATTTTTCTGTTTTGCAGTTTGGCCGAGGCCAGGTTTGAATCCGCCACCTTCAGTATATGGGGCCAACGCCCTACCCGATGAGCCATAGGTGCTGCCCTATAATTGTTTTTTATAATGCTCTGAAGTATGTTTGGCAAACCCTAAGTTAGAGCCTTCTTTTTTTTTTTTTTTGGCAGAGACAGAGTCTCACTTTATGGCCCTCAGTAGAGTGCCATGGCGTCCCACAGCTCACAGCAACCTCCAACTCCTGGGCTTAGGCAATTCTCTTGCCTCAGCCTCCCGAGTAGCTGGGACTACAGGCACCTGCCACATGCCTGGCTATTTTTTGTTGTTGTTGTTGCAGTTTGGCTGTGGCCGGGTTTGAACCCGCCACCCTAGGTATATGGGGCTGGCGCCCTACTCAACTGAGCCACAGGCACCGCCCGCCTTCTGTCATTACATTGTAGATATGAGGTTAGGTCCTAGTATCACCTTGACAATATCAAAGGAAATAAAATACAAAGTGAAACTCTCAGCACTCCAAAAATTTAATCCCCCACAGTTAAGTATAGGATTGTCTCCTGTAGGATGATACATATGTTCCACAATAGCCTCATGTTCTGCAAAATTGCATGCTCTAAAAATCACAGGGCTGGTCCAGAGTAGTGGCTCATACCTATAATCTTAGCACTTCGGGAGGCCAAGGCGGGTGGATTGCTTTAGCTCAGGAGTTTGAGATCAGTCTGATCAAGAGCAGGACCCCACCTCTACTAAAAATAGAACAATTAGCTGGGCATTGTGGTGGCTGCCTTTAGTCCCAGCTACTCAGGACGCTGAGGCAAGAGGATTGTTTGAGCCTAAGGGTTTGAGGTTGCTGTAAGCTATGAAGCCACAGCACTCTGCCCAGGGCAACAGAATGAAACTCTGTCTCATAAATAAATTAGTCAATCCATCAATAAATAAATACATAAAATAGAAAAATTAACCAGGCATTGAGGTAGGACCCTGTAGTCCTAGCTACTTGGGAGGCTGAGGCAAGAGGATCTCTTAAGCCTAGAAGTTTAAGGTTGCTGTGAGCCATGCTGATACCAAGGCACTCTAGTCTGGGCAACGAATGAAACTCTGTCCCAGACAAAGAAAGAAAAGAAAATCACAGGGATGGTGAAGGAACTAGGGTCAGGGCTGACCAGTCAAAACCTATGTTCCATGACCAGAGCACTATAGCACAATAAGAATAACAATTCAGGTCAGGCACTGTAGCTCAAACCTGTAATCCCAGCATTTCGGGAGGCAGAGGTGGGAGGATCACTGGAACCCAGGAGTTGGAGAACAGCCTGAGTAACATTGGGCAACATAGTGAGACTCCTCCAACTCCATCTTTACAAAAAAAATTAGCTGGATTAGCTGGATGTGGTGATATAGTCTCATAGTCCCAGCCACTTGGGAGGCTGAGGCAGGAGGACCGCTTGAGTCCAAGAATTTGAGGATACAGTGAGCTATGATGAGACCACTGCAGTCTACCCCAGGCACCAGAGAGAAACTTTGCCTCAAAAGAAAAAAAAAGTTACAACTGCTAAGAATGACTAGGTGTTTGGAATTGTATGCATCATGTCAATACCTTATGGGACAGTCAGAAAAATATTTCCTCTTTTATGGCCCTCAGGTGATTTTTTGGTAGAGGATATCTTTGGTATCAGATAACCCAGGATTCAAATCCTGGTTCTGCCACTTACCAGCTGTGTGGCTTGGGCGAAGTAACTCACTAACTTTTTTTTGAGAAAGAGTCTCCCTTTGTCACCCTCAGTAGAGTGTCGTGGCGTCCTAGCTCTCCCAGCAACCTCAAACTCTTGCTCTCAAGTGATTGTCTTGCCTTAGCCTCCCAGGTAACTAAGACTACAGGGACCCGCCACAACGCCTGGCTATTTCCAGAGACCAGGTCTTGCTGTGGCTCAGGCTGGTCTCAAACCCGTGAGCTCAGGCAATCCACTGTGAGCCACCATGCCCGGCCTATCACTAACATTTTGAATGCAATTTCTTCCTTTGTAAAGATGGGAATTTTATAACATTTACCTCCCAGAGTTTGAGGAGTGGTAATGGTTAGAAATAAATATGATTAAAATTCTTCCTAAATGGCTGTTAGTATTTTAACAAAATAGTGGAAAATAAGGTCTATGCTTTTGAATTGGGTAGCACTGAGCTAGGCTTGCATTAGCCCTCTTCCATCCCTGGGGTTCACTGGGAATAAACACCTTCCACATGCTTACTGATGATTTGGAGATTAGACTATTGTTTTTTTTTACAGTCCTATTATTTTCATATTCCTTCTTTCCTTACCCAAGGTGATGTAATACTCAGCCATCTGCTTCTTCCTCATCTAAAGGCCACCTCAAGTCATGTTTTCTCTAAGTATCCTCTTCCAGGGCCCAGCAGGGAGGGTCCCCTGAGAGGTAGCATATCTGAGGGACGGTCCAAACACCATGCCAAGCAGTGTGACCTTCAAATCATTTTAGCAGAACAGACCTTATGGAATAAGCCTGCGTTTGCCTCCCTGGCATAGGATGAAGGAATCATTTCTGTTATGACATATATAGCAGTCCACTGAAGAAGCTAACTGGTCCTATACGAGCAGGAAGCTCTGTAGTGAAATATTTATCCCTTCCTTATTTGGTAGATTCTTTAACTCTTTATCAATCATGAGTTAAACTTGTGACAACTGATTGCTTTTAAGAAGCAGGATACTTACACAAATTAGGTGGATTGTAGGGTAAAATAAGTTATGGGGTAGCACAGAGAAAGGCAATTGCTCTACTATTTACTAGCTGTCACCCAGGGCAAGTCACATCCTTTATAGCCACCTGCTTCATCATTTGGGAAAAAGAGCAACCAACTTTGTGTGGTCATCTTGAGGATTCAGTAAGCAGCAGCTAGTTTCGTAAAGCACTTAGCACCTTGCCTGGCAAGTAGTAAGTGCCCAATAAATGTTAACTACTATTATTATGTATTGTATTCTTATTATCATCATCATTAGTTTGGGGTGACTTCCAAGCAGTGACGGTAAATAGAGAAGGCAGCACTCCCCTTTATCCCAGCTTTAACTTCTACCTGAACATTCCCCCTTCCCTACCTTTACCACACACTAAGGTACTTTCTCTTTAACCCAACCTTGATGGGTGCTGATTTTAGGCGAGATGTTTAAAAAAGCTGGGTGGAGTTGAGGAAGAACCAGAGGGAAGACATCAGAAGCCATGGATTAAGCAGGAAGCATGCCAGGAACCTCTACTAAATATTGGATAGAAAGATGATGGAGCATAATGGCTCATGCCTGTAATCCTAACACTTTGGGAGGCTGAGACAGGAGGATTCCTGGACCTCAGGAGTTTGAGATCAGCGTGAGCAAGAGTGAAACCCTGTCTCTACCACAAATAGAAAAATAAGCCTGGTATTGTGACAGGTGCCTGTAATTCCCAGGAGGTTGCGGCAGGAGGATTGCTTGAACCCAGGAGTTTGAGGTTGCCATGAGGTAGGCTGAGGCCATGGCACTCTACCCAGGGCCACAAAGTGAGACTGTGTCTCAAAAAACAAAATAAACGCCTGGCATGGTGGCTCATGCCTGTAATTCTAGCACTCTGGGAAGCCGAGGTGGGTGGAATGTTTGAGCTCAGGCGTTCAAGACCCGCCTGAGCAAGAGTGAGACCCTGTCTCTAAAAATAGGTGGGTGTTGTGGTGGGCACCTGTAGTCCTAGCTACTTAGGAGGCTGAGGCAAGAGAATTACTTGAGCCTAAGAGTTTGAGGTTGCTGTGAGCTGTGACGCCAGAGCACTCTATCTACTAAGGGTGACAAAGTGAGACTCTGTCTCAAACAAAACAAAACAAAGCAAAACAAAACAAAAACAATGTAAAATGTTTCTACTGGGGGCAGTGACTTCAAAGTACTTCAGTAATCCAAGCACTTTTGGGGGTGGGAAAATCCTTGAGGATAGGAGTTTGAGCTGGGACTACAGGTGCCACCACAACGCCTGGCTATCAACAGGCTGGGCAATATGGCAAGACCCTATCAGGGGTCAACAGACTGGGCAACATGGCAAGACCCCATCACTACAAAAAATTAAAACATTAGCTTGTTGGAGTGGTGTGCCTATAGTCCCAGCTACTCAGGAGGCTGTGACAGGAGACTAGCTTGAACCCAGGAGTTGGAAGTTGCAGTGACTAATGATTGCACCACACCACTCTAGCCTGGGTGACAGACCTAGACCCTAGCTAAAAAAAAATGAAGAAAAAACAAGGCTCGGCGCCTGTGGTTCAACGGTCTAAAGCGCCAGCCACATACACCTGAGCTGGCGGGTTTGAATCCAGCCCGGGCCCGCCAAACAACAATGACGGCTGCAACCAAAAAATGGCCGGGCGTTGTGGCGGGCGCCTGTAGTCCCAACTACTTGGGAGGCGGAGGCAAGAGACTCGCTTGAGCCCAGGAATTGGAGGTTGCTGTTAGCTGTGATGCCACAGCCCTCTATCCAGGGCGACAGCTCGAGGCTCTGTCTCAAAAGAAAAACCCCAAAAACAAAAAAAAACAAAAAAGGCAAAAAGTTTCACACCCATACGATCCAATTCTTTGGAAATAAACCTTTACTTGGTACAGGCGAGAGAGATGCATAGGGTATCTCTTAAAAATGCTAACTGGTTGGCTCGGCACCTGTAGCTCAAGCGGCTAGGGGGCCAGCCACATACACCAGAGCTGGCAGGTTCAAAGCAGCCCAGGCCCGCCAAACCAAATGATAGCCAGGCGTTGTGGTGGGCGCCTGTAGTCCCAGCTACTTGGGAGGCTGAGGCAGGAGAATCACTTAAGCCCAAGAGTTGGAGGTTGCTGTGAGCTGTGATGCCACGGCACTCTACCCAGGGCAACAGCTTGAGACTCTGTCTCATAAAAAAAATTTTTTTAATTGGTAATTGTAAACAATAGAAGGCAGTGACAGTGACTTCAAGCTAGAGATTTTATTTACATAATTTACATTTTATTTGCATATGTTTCTGAAAATGGTTTAATCATAAGAAGGGAAAGATCTCCCTTCATCAGAATCACCCGGCAAATCCTTGGAAAGCTCAGGATCAAAACTGAGGGAATTTCAGTCTCCTGTTTTCCCTATTTTCTAAGTTGCAAATAGCTTCAGATATGCATCATTTTCCTCCTAGTTTATTGTTTAGAGTGAGCACAAGCCACTGAGAGCACATCTTGTGCCCTGATTCATAGAATTTTGGCCCCTACCTCAAGCTGAGGCAGCCCGAGTGGAGATTTCAAATGTGTCATGAGGTTTCCCAGCCAAATTCCTCCTGCATCAACTTGAAAACTCGTTATAAAAATAGCTCTTACGGAGGGAGTCTGACCAGTGACAAAGATTTCCTAGCTGGGAGCAGGAATAAGAAGGTTACTGTTCTTCTTTTTTAAAAATCTGCTTTAATGTCTCTATGATGTAGATTTGCTTTTAAGATTGTGTTTTAAAAATCACCTTTGTACTTGAGTGATCTGTTTGATAATGAAATTCCTCAATCTTGATGTCTAATTGAGTTAATCCTGGGTCAGATAAAGAATTTAAAGAAAACAAAAGAGAGAGCCTTATTTTAAGTTTGCCCAGGAAATAAACCCGAGTATAATCTATCTAGGAAATTTGGACAATCTCTAGGAAAATCCTGGTGGTTAAGGACTCTAGGTAACATAGAAAAAAGCAAATCCTGACTCCAGGGTCTTTCAAGAGTTAAGAAAGAATCATATTACAGTTTTTGAGGCTCTAAGTGTTTTAAAAAAAGAAGAAATAGCAAACAGTGCACTGTGTGGATGAGGGGAAACTTCCCCTTCTCCACTATTTACCATGTACTTGGGGAAAATCACAGAGTGATCGCTCAACAACCCAATGGGTGTGGGAGGTTTATATACCCTCATTTTAAAGGGGTATGAGGAATTATAGGTTACTCTGTTTAGGGGCAATAAATGATTACTAGGGAGGATGAATGGATGGGAGGATAAATGGTTACTTGAGAGGATGAATAAATGGGAAAAGCAAAACAGATTAATTTAAAAATTCTCTTTGAAAATTAAATTAATGTGAGAAACAGGTATTATGCTGCATTTAAAGTGATTGGGTCAGATCTGGTTCCATTCTTTCTTTCTTTTTTTTTTTTTTGTAGAGACAGAGTCTCACTTTATGGCACTCCTGGCATCCCAGGTGCTCCTGGGCTTAGAAGATTCTCTTGCCTCAGCCTCCCGAGTAGCTGGGACTACAGGCGTCCGCCACAAAGCCCGGCTATTTTTTTGTTTTGCAGTTCGGCCGAGGCTGGGTTTGAACCCAGCCACCTTCAGCATATGGGGCTAGCGCCCTACTCGCTGAGCCACAGGCGCGGCCCAGTCCATTCTTGATCTTCTTTTCTGTAATATATTGAGATAACTGGAACCGGAAGGAGAGTTCATTGTTCTTTTTGATAAATCTGTCTTTTTATGAAGAAGGAAAACCCCTTTCAATGCCCATTGATCTTTAAGTCCTTTATTCCAAAATACTCTTTATGCGGGCGAGGTAGCTCAAGCCTGTAATCCTAGCACCCTGGGAAGCCCAAGCGGGTGGTTTGCTTAAGCTCAGGAGTTCAAGACCACCCAGAGGAAGAGCGAGAACCTGGCTCTACTAAAAACTAGAAAAATTAGCAGAGCGTTGTGGTGGGCACCTGTAGTCTCAGCTACTTGGAAAGCTGAACCAAGAGGATCTCTTGAGACTCCAAGAGTTTGAGGTTGCTGTGAGCTAAGATGCCAGGGCACTCTACCAGTGGCAAGAAAATGAGACTCTGTCTCAAAAAAAAAAACTCTTTGTACCAAGTAGTCATATTTTGGAGTGAAATTTCCTGAGCTCCCTCACTACTCTCTTTTTACAGTTAGATACTTGTAACACAAGAAGAAACAAACTACAATGCAATATAATTGCCTATTCACAAGGTAATAGTGAAATTTATTTGGAAGTATTAATGCACAGTCCCGATGGGTGTGTTGGTTGATAACAGGGCATAATTTTATTTTATTATTTATTTATTTATTTATTTTATTATTTTTTGAGACAGAGTCTCACTATGTTGCCCTTAGTAGAGCGTTGTGGCATCACAGCTCACAGCAACCTCAAACTCTTGGGCTTGAGCAAATTCTCTTGCCTCAGCCTCCCAAGTAGTTGGGACTACAGGCGCCTGCCACAATGCCCAGCTATTTTTTGTTATTGTTTTTTTTTTTTTGCAGTTTTTGGCCGGGGCTGGGTTTGAACCCACCACCTCTGGCATATGGGGCCGGCACCCTATTCCTTGAGCCACAGGCACCGCCCCATATTTTTTGTTATTGTTGTTGTTACAGTTGTCATTGTTGTTTAGCTGGCCGGGGGCCGGGTTCAAACCCACCAGCCCCAGCATATGTGGCTGGCACCCTACTCATTGAGGTACAGGTGCCACCCTATTTATTTATTTATTTTTATGAGACAGAGTCTCAAGCTGTCACCCTGGGTAGAGTGCCGTGGCATCATAGCTCACCTCCAACTCAAGCTTAAGCAATCCTCTTGCCTCAGTTTTTCTATTTTTAGTAGAGACAGGGTCTCGCTTTTGCTCAAGCTGGTCTCAAACTCGTGAGCTCAAGCAATCTACCCACCTCAGCCTCCCGGAGTGCTAGGATTACAGGCAAGGGCCACTGCGCCCAGCAACAGGGCACAATTTTAAAATTTAAACTTCCTGTCAGTTTGTCCCTGGGACTCTGTATAACCTCATTGGGCAATAATGTCAAAGGTCTAAACCTGAGGCCTTTGACAAATGTGAGGTTGGGGGTCAAATGTCCTTTCTGTCCCTGCCTGTGACATTCCCTCCATGGCACTGCCTGCTACCAGCTGGGTGACCTTGGGCAGGCTACTCAGCTTCTCTTGATATCACACTTCCAATTTGTAAAATGCCACATTACAGTGTGGTTCTGGAGAATTTCATGAGGTAACCTATATTGACCATTTGGCTTAGTGCCTGGCATCAGTAAATGCTCAAAAAATATTAGCTAGAGTTGGTCACTATTATTAGAGCTAAGACTCAATGCTTTGGCCAAAGTTTATTCAAAGGTCTGAGTCACTGCCATACCCTAAAAGTGTTCATTCAAAATATACTGTATTTATTGAGTGCTTACTTTTAGTTTTCTTAATTTTGGATTACAAATACCACTTTTGTGTTCTAATTAGTAAACTAGCCAGAGCAGGGAAAGACATCACCTAGGGTCCTACTTGTCATAGGCCTTCACTAGTTAAATGTAACATTTATGACAGATCTTACACTAGTTAAGTGTAACAAGTTTTCTCCTTTTATTCCCTCTTTGAATCCTACTCTTTTTTTTTTTTCTTTAACTAAGTTGAGGTCATAAAACACGTTCATTTTTGAAGCTCATGCTTTTTTCATTTGTTTAACTCGTTATCAGAATACCTTGCTGGTTTTGTTAAAAATTCTCCATTAATACAGTATAATTTCTAATGGTTGCTGAAGATTTTCTACTTTGAATAGACTGTCTCTTAATCAGCTTCCTGGGGTAGGGCATTGGGATCATTTCCCTTTTTTTTTCCTTTTTTTGCTATTAATAAGTAAAACTGAGGGCTGGACACCTGTAGCTCAAGTGGCTAGGGTGCCAGCCATGTACACTGGAGTTGGCGGGTTCGAATCTCCGGGCCTGCTGAACAGCATTGACAACTGCAACCAAAAAATAGCCAGGTGGGCACCTGCAGTCCCAGCTACTTGGGATGCTGAGGCAAGAGCATTGCTTAAGCCCAGGAGTTGGAGGTTGCTGTGAGCTGTGATGCCACAGCACTCTACTGAGGGTGACATAGTAAGACTCTGTCTCAAAAAATAAATAAATAAATAAATAAATAAGTAAAACTGAGATGAATATGTTTAGGTCCGTCTTGGTCCCCATTTTAGATAATTCCATTTCATTTTTCCCATTTCCTGAGTGCCTCCTGTGGGTCAGGGTCAGGTGCTGTGCCATGTGCCTGGGATAGAGCGGGTAGGGCCTTTGTTCTCACAAAGCTCATATCTTAAGGGTCAGGCAGATGCTAAATGTACAAAGAAACCCAATACTTGCAGATGGTGTCAGATACTAGCAAGGAAAGAAACAAAGTATGTGACAGGGAGTAACTGGGAAGGGCACTGGCCAGCTTTATTGGGCAAGGAAGTCAAGGCAAACCTCTCCGAAGGGCTGAGATGGACCATGGAAAAGAGGCAGAGGCCAGGGTGTGGCAAATGCAGTGCTTAGGATCTAAAATTTAAGAAGGGACACACACAGGTTTGTGCAAGTACAAGGTTGGCATTTGCATGACCTTGAGAGTGAGTGCCTCCTTTAATTTTTTTTCCCTAGGCACCTTAGTCACCTTGCTAGGCTAGTCCCAATCCTGATGGGAACAAACGTAGGAAAGGTGTTGCAGGCAGAGGGAACGGCAAGCACAAAAACCCAGAGGCTGGGGAGTTTCAGGAACAGAAACTTGGTCCCTGTGACTGCGATGGAGTGGGGGAAATGCTAATGGAACAAGAGAGGGGGATTAAAAAAGAGGGAAAGAGGGGAAAGTTTTCAGAGTTGGTTATATTTAATACATAGTTTAAGGTATCCAAGGAGTGGGAAGAATTGGGCTTCTCATCCCCCCCTCCACCCCGGGGTTTAACATTGTTTTAATAATCCACGCATGTTGGGAGATAGGGTTGGGGGCCAGAGATAACTTTCAGTGCTTAGGTGCTTTGAAGTTGTGATTCTCAATTTTGACTAAACATCATAATCCCTTGAGATGTAAAAAACACTGGTATCTGGGCTTTCATGGAGGGATTCTGATTTAGTGGATTTGGGATGCAGCTTTGGTGGGGAGGACTCTACTGCAAAGATGAAATTGAGAACCACCATTAGGGTCCTGTTCTGCATATGAGCTGTTGTGGTTTGCCATGTAGGAGAAACCAGATTTTATAATCCTTTATAGACTTTTAGTAATGAGTCTGGATTTTATTTCAAGAATAGGAAGCCATTGATGGGTTGTAAGTAGGATGATGGTGTAATCTGATTTTTATTATTAAGAAAATCAGTCTGGCTGTGGTGTAGTAGATTTCCTCAGGATAGATACCCAGAAGTGGAATGACTAGGAGGAAGGGTATTAATGATTTTAAGTGCTTGGATACACAGTATTACTTTCTAGGATGTTTCTGCCAAACGCTACTCTCTCTTCTTCTGTGTTCTCACACTACCCCTTTGCCAACACTGTTTTCGATGGTTAATTATTTCTATGAAAGACATGAAGAAAAAGCTAAGAAATTGTTTGGACAACTGTGCATAAACTCTGACACCTTTTTTTCACCTTTTTTTTGTCACCCTCTGTAGAGTGCAGTTAAATCATAGCTCACAGCAACCTCAAACTCGTGGGCTCAAGTGATTCTCTTGTCTCAGCCTCCCAAGTAGCTGGGACTATAGGTGCCCACCAAAAATCCTGGCTATTTTTTTTTTTTTTTGAGACAGAGTATCTGTCTCAGTAGAGTGCTTTGGTGTCACAGCTCACAGCAACCTTGAACTCTTGAGCATAAGCCATTTTCTTGCCTCAGCCTCCCAAGTAGCTGAGACTACAAGCACTCACCACAACCCTGGCTATTTTTTGTTGTTGTTGTTGCTGTCATTGTTGTTTAGCAGGCCCAGGTGGGGTTCTAACCCGCCAGCTTTGGTGTATGTGTCTGGCACCTGTGTTACCGGTGCCAAGGCAACGCCCAGCTATTTTTGTTTGTTTAGCAGGTCCAGGCTGGGTTTGAACCCACCAGCCTCGGTGTCTATGGCTGGCGCTTTAGCCACTGAGCAACGAGTGCCCCCCCAATTTTTTTCATCTTTATTGGTCAAAATATTATCCAAATAGCTATATCCTTCGGAAAATTATAGATCTAAATTTTGGCTAACATTTCTGGCTTGCTTACTGTGTGACAGGCATCGTACAAAGCTCTTTTCATGCAATATTTCTATTAATCCTCTCAACTTCCTTAAGAAGCCATCCACTTACTGTCATCTCCATTTATTGTAAGAAGCAGGAGTTTGCCAGCACTGTCTCCTCTGAAAAGAGGGAGAGGCAGAAATGGATTTTTTAAAAATTGTTTTGCTGTTGTTTGGTAATTTGAAGATGTTAAAAGGATTCTTGAATTTTTTTCTCAGAGATCTAAAGTTCTGGTGATTTACTGTTACTCATTTTGGAATCTGAATAATTGACATAATTTGGTTACAGCATCATTGCTGCCATTAACTTACTTAGAAAGCCAAAATGACTAATTAGTTACATCAGCCATTTGCTTGTGGGTCTGAGGGTCCCAGAATGAAGGGACATCAGCTCACCTGGAACATAAAAAGTAAAGATTCTGGCTGGGCGTTATGGCTCATGCCTGTAATCTCAGAGTTTTGGGAGGCTGAGGCAGGAAGATCTCTTCAGATCAGGAGTTTGAGGTTATAGTGAACTATGATGGATCATACCACTGAACTCCAGTCTGGGAATCTGAGGAAAACAGATCTAAAGGAAGTTCAGAACTTACAATTAAAAAAAAAAACTTTGGCATAGGGGTGCATTTCTAGTCAGATTGAAACACCAGCTTGCGAGGTGGTGAGAGGGAGAAATTGAGCAAACATAAACATTTCAGCACTCTGTAATAGATGCAGCTTCCTCACCCCTACTTCCTGGGTTCCTTGAGGGTGGGAATTGGGTATTGATAATTAACCTGTCCCTAGATGCCAGTTAGTAGAAGCTCATTAAATTTTGCTCAATGTTGAATGAAAGAACAGATCATGATTACATTGTAACGTTAAAAACAAACAAACAAACAAACAAACAAAATTCATTTGAGGGCAGTGCCTGTGGCTCAGAGGGTAGGGCGCTGGCCCCATATACCAAGGGTGGCGGGTTCAAACCCGGCCCCAGCCAAACTGCAACAACAACAAAATAGCCGGGCGTTGTGGCGGGCGCCTGTAGTCTCAGCTACTCGGGAAGCTGAGGCAAGAGAATCGCCTAAGCCCAGGAGTTGGAGGTTGCTGTGAGCTGTGACGCTACAGCACTCTACTGAGGGCGATAAAGTCAGACTCTGTCTCTAAAAAAAAAAAAAAAAGAAAGTGTATTTGAATTTCTGACTTTCCATCCTTTAGAACTAGTAGAATTCTCCCTTAGCGAGGGATTGGTGGTCATAAACAAGGAGTCCAAGGTTGAAGGAGTATGTCTATGTGTGTGTGTGTAGATATCCACTCCTTACAATCTTAAAATACTTTTGGTAACTTTTTTTTTTTTTTTTCTCGCAGTTTTTGGCTGGGACTGGGTCTGAACCTGTCACCTCCGGCATATGGGGCAGGCACCCTACTCCTTTGAGCCAACAATTTTTAATTACACAAGCGACATGTAAGGACGTTCTCCCTATAACGAAAAATGATAGAGATGGGTAAGTCCCTGGTTTGATGTGTATCTTGCCCACTTTTAAAAATTTAACTGTAAACATGTTATGCATCAGATGCTTTAGTGAATTCTTCTGGGTGGGGAAGAGTGTGTGTGGCGGGGATAGTGTCCAGGTTTACTTCCTCTAGCCAGTTTTGTGCTGGAGAAGGTAGGCAAATTGTTCAAATGAGAGGATTTCCAAGCACATTTCACGTAGCCGCGGACGGGTTGGTAGTGGTGGGTACGTCCCTCCCTTCCACTACGTAGATTTTTTACAAAGGGAAGAAATGGTCAAGATGTCAGAATTCCATGGGCACAATTCGGAAGGTGGGGAGGTGCAAACCACTTTGCCTCGATCATACTATTTTCACTTTTTACCGTAGAGGTAGGTGAACGCACGTGAGCGCCAAGGGCACGCCTGTGTGCGCGCGCACTCTAGGATACCAGCCCCTTCTCACCCAGGTCCTTGATTGGACGCCTGTTTACACCTGACTGCCTGGCCCTCGGAAGTCAGGTGCTTTCCTGGGTGTTTGGAAGGGGTGTGTTGGTGGGCGGAGGTTGCGACTCCCTCTGTGAAGATTCCTCGCGGTAGTGCCCAGACCCAGCGCAGACTGCTGGAAGTGAAGGCGAACCCGGGGGCTCGAGAAGGGGGCCCGCTCGTGACCCCGCCCCACTAAGCCCCGCCTCTTGGAGCCTGCCCCGCCCCGCCACCCAGGCCCCGCCCCTCTCCCCAGGCCTGGCGGGCGCCCGCACCTCCCCTCGCTCCCAGCATGCCGTGCGGCAGCGGCGGCGCGGCGGGCGGAGCCGGGAGGCGGGGAAGCTGTGGCCGTGTGAGCTTGAGGAGCCGCCGCCACCGCCTCCTCCTCGCGGTCCTAGTCCTTCTGGGCCCCGGCGTCGTGGGCCGCGAACGGCCTTGGAAGAGACGTCGCCTCCCCTTCCTCCGCCTTCCTCTAGCCGCGCCGCTCCCGCTTCCTCGTCCTGCTCTGCGGGCTCAGGCGGAACCCGGAACGGCCGTCCGCCTCCCCCGCCCTCCGCCGCCTCCTCCTCCTTCTTCTCATCGGCTTCCTCTTCAGCCCCGGGCCGGAGCGGGGTGTCGGCGGCGGCCGGTTTGGGCGGCGACTCGCGCTTCTTCGGGCGGCGGCGCTTGGCCATGTCGTGTCGGGGAAGGTAATGAGCCGCAGAGCCCCGGGGTCTCGGCTGAGCAGCGGCGGCGGCGGCGGCACCAAGTACCCGCGGAGCTGGAATGACTGGCAACCCAGGTGGGTGACCGGCGCCGAGCCCGCCGCCCGGACCTCACGGGCCCCGCCTGGGGTGAGCGGAGGCCTAGGGCCTCCGGGCTAGGAGGTGCGGCCTAGGCCCTCCACCCCTCGGGAACCGGGCGCGGCTTCCTGGGTCTCCTCCCGCTCGCCCCGGCTGGGGGAAGAAGGCCGCTGGGAGGCGAGGCCTACGTGCCTGCCCTCCCTGCATTTCATCCCCAGGGCTGGAGCGGAGACCAGGGGTGCCTGGCGGAGCTATTGGCCTAGGGCTTGGGTCAAGGGGGTTGAAGAAAGAAGCTGAGATTAGGAGTGGGGGGCATTCCGGTTTCCACCTCTCTCCAAATTGTGATTTGAATTGGGGGATCCTGAGAGTCCAGGATCCTTTCTGATAGCCATTGATTTCCTCCGTACCTCACCCTTTCAGCCGCCACGTGAAAGACCTCATTAACTGTGTTCCCTTCTGTGACCCCCACGTGTTAATGTTTAAAAAAAAAAAGAGCCCTCAACTAAGGCTTACTCTGACTTTAAACAGGGCAATAGTGGAAAGTGAGATGAGATTGTGTGACTGTTAATGGGATCGACCCACTCTGATCTTGGGAAATTAAGTTTTCCCCAGTGCGGGGGCAGTTAACTCTGGTGAATAAAAATTCATACCTGGGAACTTGGTGAGTGAAGTCCTTGGGCTTTCACTTAGAAGAGTAGAGAATGTTCGTTTGTATGGAGGATTTGAGCTCTGACAGCTCTGGGGCTTTGTTGGATTTGAAGATAGCAGCATTAGCTTTTAAAATAAATTCAGTTTTCATGTCTTTCTGATTAATTCTGAGACAGTTGTTCCTAATTTAGGACTGATTTATTAGTCTCTTACTAAATAACTGCTTGTAGTATTCAGAGGCTATTTGAAATTTAACCCAGTTCCCAGAATAACTCCCTAAATGAATGTAAATATATTTTACTGTTGTTTGATTCATTGAGCTTTTGTACTTTAGAGCACAGTTGCATTATGAGTGTCCAGAAATTGGCCAGATAAATGTAAAATGCACCTCATGTTGGGATGCCTTTTTGCTTTCTGACAGATACATGTAATTTCTTCAGTGCTTGGAAATTCAGAATTTGGTGAGATGTTAGAGTGTAACATTTTATTTAGACTTGGCAGAAAAATCAAGAAAATAAGCTTTGACTAATGGTGAAGCACCTCTTAGTCTGGTTAATATACTTTTCTCAAATACTGCGTCTGTTGAGAACTGATGTATATAACCAGGTGACTTTAAAGATTGGTGCCCAAGTCTACACTTGAGATGCTAAGTAGTAAAAAAAGCTGTTTGGAAAACATAGCTTTGACTTTCTCGGTACCACTTACTGTTTAGTTAAATAAAATAATTGACTACTTTGTGTATTTTTGTAATGACGTGCTTAGGTGTTTTGCCCTTTTATCGCAATGTATAGAATTAGATCTTATTTTTTGGCATCTAACAAATTATATGGTGAATGAACTTGAATTTGACATTTTAGAGCTTTTCTTTAAGGATGGATTTTCTGTTATTTTTCACTAGTGAGATCAGTATGGGTATGTGTGAGAATTTAGTCACTTTTTAGAGGACTAAAGTGCCCTTCCTAAATAGTCCAGAACTTTTAGAAAAGAATGAATTGTAGCTTGTAGTTCTAAATAAAGGGAGAAGTGTTGCAGCCAGTCCTGGAGGTCACATGACTTCATTGCTGACAGGTATGAAGTCAAATGGCTTATGTAGTTGTGGAATATGTACATGTGCTATTAATAAATATTATCCATCTTGTTTCTTTCAAGAGCTTTATTTCTTGGCTGGGGAAGGGGTTGGGAGGAGGATGAGGAGAGGAGAATGTTAAGTTCTCAGGAGCTGTGCTCTGTAACAAAGTCGCAGAACTTAATTCTTAGGTACATTATAATGTGAGGTGCATTTGGTTACATGGAATAACAGGATGTTGGAAATATTTGATTTTCTCCTGATGTAGAGAGACAGAGACATATGGACATACTCTGTAGTGTAACTTGATTTCTTTGCAAGATTGCCCTAGTTGATTTGTTAACAGCCAATAACAAAACCCTCAAGATGTTTGCCAAGTCATATATTTCATAAGTTGAATTTGAGGTTTTATTCTGTTCTTCAGAAAGATGACAGACTCCAGGCAACCAACGGAATGGAGCTTGATCTTTTCTGTTGCTTAAATGAAGGTTTAAACTTCAAAACATCTTTAAATGCAGGCAGACTTTATGGTTCTTCTCAATCATTTTGATTAAAAAAGAATTCTTTGCCTTTTATGTATCTTTTTTTTTTTTTCTTTTGAGACAGAGTCTCACTTTGTCACCCTTGGTAGAGTCCTGTGGCGTCATAGCTCACAGCAACCTCAACCTCTTGGACTCAAGTGATCGTCATGCCTCAGCCTCCCAAGTAGCTGGAACCACAGGCGCCCACCACAACTCCCAGATATTTTTTTTAGAGAGGGGTCTCTAACTCCTGAGCTCAGGCAATCCACCGGACTCAGACTCCCAGAGTGCTAGGATTACAGGTGTGAGCCTGGCTGCTTCCTTGATTTTGGGGGGGAGGAGCAGGAGTGCTTTCTACTTTCCTTGATTTAAGCTTTTGAAAAAGTAGGATTTCAAAAAGCAAATTTTGTTGGTTTCTTCTAGTATTAGTTTGCCAGTTAGTCTAGAAACTTACTGTTGAGTCAATTGTGGCCACACAATTCACTTCATACATATTGACAGGAAGTGTTCAGTTGGCTGAATAATAAGGCAGCAGAGCAAGCTCACCTTCACTAGAAGCATACCTTTAACAGTAAGCATTTATATAGCGTGGCTTATATATTTTTTTTCATTAACTATACTCTAAATTAACATTTAAGAATGGTTAGGCAAATGGGTGGTGGTTTTTTTTTTTTTTTTTGAGACAGAGTCTCACTTTGTCACCCTTGGTTGAGCGCAGTGGTGTCATAGCTCAGAGCAACCTCAAACTCCTGGGCTCAAGCGATTCTCCTGCCTCAGCCTCCTGAGTAGCGGGGACTATAGGCACCCCTCACAACTCCTGGCTATTTTTAGAGATGGGTTCTTGCTTTAGCTCAGGCTGGACTTGAACCGGTGAGTTCAGGCAGTCCACCCGCCATGGCCTCCCAGAGTGCTAGGATTACAGGCATGAGCCACCATACCGGGCCTAAATGGGTGGTTTTAGATCAGTTTAATTATGTGAAATCTGTGGATCCCTCCTAAATGGAGAAGGTTTTGGGAACCTTTGAATGTCCCCATTTTTTTCGTATGGAGAGATGAGAGTGGTGGCTTCTTAGAACAAAAAGGGATACCTGATCTTTTGAGATGATTTCCCTTCTTTTCCCCTTACCCTACAGTAAACTCTGTCATTGCCCGTAGCTAAAGTTTGTCATTTTCCTGACTTTTTGGGGGAAGTAATGTAGTTGTACCAATCAAGATAGAGATCAGAATGATGTGTTTTAAAATTAAATGTGCTTTAGTAATTGTACATTTTGATATTCCAAAATGACTGATTAATTTGATATTGGAGTCAAATATAGGTTAAATTAATTTAACAAAGGAGAGAAACATTCAGGTCACCAGAAAACAAGTAGATTTTACTTCTACACTTGGAGTCATAGGATTTCATTCGTTACCCCAGTGGTTCTCAATCTTCATAATGCCACGTCCCTTTAATACAGTTGCTTATGTAGTGGTGACCCCCCAACTGATAAAATGAGTTTCGTTGCTACTTCATAACTAATTTTGCTACTATTATGAATTGTAAATATCTGATAGGTTGTTACAAATTGCAATGTAAATATCTGATAGGTGACCCATGTGAAAGGATCATTGTGACCCCTGTGAAAGGGTCTTTCCACCCCCAAAGTGGTCGCGACCCACAGGTTGAGAACTACTGGACTTTAACAGATGTATATAGAGTGTCTTACTGTGCCCAAATTTAAGATCTTATAAGAAAATGAAACTGTATATTAAAAATACCTTCCATTTTCAATAGAAAGTAGACAGATTGAAGTTCTCAAAGGTACAAATATCTTTATTCTTTTTTGTGATGAACAAAAGATGGAAAAGTTTTGTGAAATTACAAAAGCCAGAAAATTAGTATGGATGTTGTGAGAAACTGAATTTTTGAAACTAGACTTATTTGTTCAGCCTTTTATGAATGTGTACTAAGTCTGATGTCCATAGGTACATAATAGTGAAATACATAAAGGGTAAAATTAAGTGGAGTTACATATCTTACAGCTATAAATGGCATTTTAGTTAAATAGAATTTATGATGACTAATTCTGTACCACAAATTTCCAAACTGAGATTTTTCAGTCAGTTGTGTATGGGTGTTTAAATTTTGTGGAGGAAAGTTTGTTTTTCTCATTATGAAATAAAATATTCCTTATGAAACATTTGGCAGTTTTCTCTTAAGGGATTAATGGGAGATAAGAAAAGGGCTTTGTAAATAGAAAAGCACGTGGATTTTGTGATGTAATTCTTGGTATGCTTGTTTTTACATTTGATTAATGGAGTTTAAAACCTGGAGAGTAAGAAGAGGGAAAGCCATACAGTTGAGTAGGTGGCAGTGGGGTGATTAAATTGGTCTGCACATTTTTTTTTTTAAATTAGGAAACAGAGTAACACTTATGTTGCCCAGGCTAGAGTTGTAACAGTTTTGACAGTACATTGTAGGGGGTGGGATTGCTCAAAAAATCAAACAGAGAAAGGATTTGGCAAAATGTACGTTGTCCTTACATTAGAGGGATGGGTACTTGTGAGAAGTAATAAAATAGGAGGTGAAGTGGAAGAGCTGGACTGGGAAATGTATTGGGTCCTGAATCATACTTTAAGTGTATTTTGATTGACTTTAGGGAGCCATTGAAATTTTACCAGCAGGGAGATTAAATCTAATTGCTTCTTAATCAATTTTTTTTTTTTTTTTGCAGTTTTCAGCCAGGGCTGGGTTTGAACCTGCCGGTGCCCTACTCCTTTGAGCTACAGGCGCCACCCAAATCTAGTTGCTTCTTGAAGGGTTTGTGTGTGTTGTGTGTGTGTACATATGTGTGTATAACCACAGTTGGAGGCAGATGGAATATATTGTCTGGAGAGGAGGCTTTCTCAGGACCTGAGTATTCTGTTGATAATTCGTGATTTCGATTAAAACAAAAGGATTCAGCTCAGTCTGTGGGAATTCCTTAAGCAAAAGCCTCTCATTTATTTTCTGGTGTTGATTGAGGATGGTGACTAAAATAATCCTTTTTGTTTGCTCACTTTTTAGGACATGTATATGAAATGTCACACATATATAAATAAGATAGGGTCCATGGTGTCCTTTGGGTATCTTGAATTCTCCTAATTCTTCTGGATTTCCTGCTTTCATTATCTGGCATATGGTGGGCACTTGCTTCCTTTTAGTTTTTTTCCTTTTTCTAATCACCTGAAATAAATCCCCTAGGCTCCTTTCAGTGCACTACTCTTTTTGGATTCATACGAGCTGTTTGGTGTCTGTTTATATTGTTATCATTTTGGTTACTTATCTTTGGCTGTTATAAAAGTTTTTCAGAGCCCATTTTATTTTTGCTATTTTTGCTATTACAAATTAAAACATTCTTGTATAGAGGCGTAATAGTGAAGAGTGAAGAAATTTTGAGGTTTACTTTCTATATGAAATGGTCCAATTCTTACATTTTGGCTTATTTTCTTTTAAAGTGTAGAGAGTGCCAGTTGTGGTGGCTCATACCTATATTCCTAGCACTCTGGGAGGCTGAGGCAGGAGGATCACTTGAGTCAGGTGTTCAAGAGTGGCTTGAGTAAGATGAAGATCTCATATCTACTAAATATAGAAAAACTAAGTGGGGCATGGTGGCACGTGCTTGTAGTCACAGTTACTCAAAAAGACTGAGGCAGGAGGCCGGCTTGAGCCCAGGAGTTTGAGGTTGCGGTGAGCTATGATAATGTCACTGTACTCTAGCCAGGACAACAGAGCGAGACTCTTGTCTCCAAAAAGAAAAAAAAAAAAAAAGAAGAAAGAAAGAAAAAACATAGTCTGTAGTCCCATGCAGAGATGTTTGGTTTGCTGTTGTCAGTTCTATTCCATCTTCTATTAATTTATTGAGTGTACTTTTTCTTTCTAAGTTGAATTTTTTTTTTTGAGGCAGAGTCTCAGTGTGTCACTCTTGGTAGAGTGCCATGGTGTCATAGCTCACAGCAATCTCAAAACTCTTGGACCCATGTCATTCTTTTGCTTCAGCCTCCTGAATAGCTGGGACTACAGGCGCCTACCACAATGCCTGGCTAAATTTTCTGTTTTTAGTGGAGAAAAACTGAAAAATTATCCTGGCATTATGGTAGGTTTTGCTCTTTTATTCTGGCTGAGACTGGTCTGGAACTCCTGAGCTAAAGCATATTTGTGTTGTTTTTCAGGGGCAGAAAGTATTGTAACACATATAGTCTTTTCCAGGGAAATCTGGAAGGATATAGATAAAACCATGGCTCATTTGTATCTTTCTGTTTTCCTACACTGAAAATGTATTATTTGAATAATTAAGACCTTAAAAGTAACTATGTTTTGACATTTAAAAAAAAAAGATTAGAAATAATTCTTTTTTTTTTTGAGACAGTGTCTAACTTTGTTGCCCTTGGTAGAGTACGTTGGTGTCATAGCTCACAGCAACCTCAAACTCTTGGGCTCAAGCAATTCTCTTGCCTCAGCCTCTCAAGTAGCTGAGACTACGGGCACCTGCCACAGTGCCTGGCTATTTTTAGAGATGGGGTCTCGCTCTGGCTCAGGCTGGTCTTGAACCCGTGAACTCAGGCAGTCTACCTGCCTAGGCCTCCCACGTACTAGGATAATAGGTGTGAGCCACCATGCCCTGCCAGCAATGATTTTTTATTTTTATTTTTATTTTTTTGAGATAGAGTCTTTCTTAGTTGCCCTTGGTAGAGCACCATGGTATCAAAGCTCACAGCAACCTCAGACTCTTGGATTCAAGTGATCCTCTTGCCTCAGCCTCCCAAGTAGCTGGGACTACAGGCTCTGGCCACCAGGTCTGGCTATTTTTAGAGACAGGGTCTCCCAGAGCTCAGCAATCCACCTGCCTCCACTATGCCCGGCCCTGCAATGGTTTTTTAGTTGGAGTATATCTGCCCCCTTTTCTCCTTAATATTCAGTACTATCTGAAGTTTTCGTGTGTCTTCTCCAGTAAAAAGTAAGTGCATGGATGTTGTGTAATTGCTTTCTTTTTGTTATCCTGTTCTTTCCTACTAGTACGTCAGTAAATAGTATATACTTTGTATTTGAGTTCTGTATTTGAGCATCCTTCCTCAAATATGTGAAAATGGGACTCTGCAAGTTTGTTTTGATGTTTACAGTTAACTCCAGAGTTTACAACACTGTTATTGCAGAATGCATTTTGAGGGGAACTGTTCCTCTTACGGCAGCACTGTTAGCCGGAGGCAGTAACTTAAACAAGATGATCAAGCTGGTTCGAAGGGGCAGTGTTCTAATGGACTGCAGTGGTCAGATCTTTTCACGGAGGGAATATGATAAAGTAAGATTCATAGGTTTTATCCATCTTGAAAAATACCTTGTTCAGGTATATATTAGGTTCCTTTAAACACTGACTTCTTATTCCATATCTGTTTTTAAAACATATAAATTGCTAAAAAGTCAAGCACTGGGTTGAGCTTTCAGCATTCTGTTAGAATGTCTGAGGAAACAAACCTCTTGCCTGTTCTCTGCTGATAGAGGAGTGAAACCCAAATCAAAGATTTTTTTCTACCCCACTCTCTTTACCCCTTAAAGACAGGGACTTTCTCTGAGCTAGAGTGAAATGGCATCTTCAAGAGTAGCATTAATTTAGCTGTAATCAGATAAAGCTACATTCAAGAAGCTTCAATTAGGTATACTTAAAAACAAACATTATTTTGTAAAAGTTTAATTGCTTGTACTTAATAACTTAAAAAAATGGAAACTGTTTGTTAATTGAAAGTTAAAACCTTTCGCTGGGGACTCATGCCTGTAATCCTAGCACTTTAGGAGCCTTAGGCAGGTAGATTGCTTGCGCTCAGGAGTTTAAGACCAGCCTCAGCGAGAAAAAGACCCCGTCTCTTCTGGAAATAGAAAATCTAGCCAGGTGTTGTGACGAGTGTGTGAAATCTCAGCTACTTGGGAGGCTGAGGGGAGAGGATCACTTGAGCCAGAAGAGTGTGAGGCTGTTGGAAGCTATGATGCCATGGCACTCTACCCAGGGTGACAGAGTTAAGACTCTGTCTGCAAAAAAGAAAAGAAAGTTAACCTTGTAATGACTTTGTTTTGTTTGCATTTTGTTGGAAGGCATTTGAATATTTGGTTGCAGCATGGATGCCTATAGTTTCAGTTGATTCTCTAGACGGGTATCAGTCATTTGTGACCTGAGGGGTGTCTTGGTTTGAGTAAGGTTGGAGATGTAGATTTGCAGCATTAAGTGGTTGAAAAAGCAAGAATGCATTTTTGGGCATGTTGCTGAAGGCATGTGTATTCTGCATTTTCACATACTGCAGTTGGATCTTTCTTGGCATCAAACAATGCTTTTAAAATGTCATCTACTGAAAGTTCAGTCAAATTCCATCTGAAGTTCTTTAGGTGCCTTGGTGATAGCAACTAGGAGAGCTGAAATGCTAATTTGAGTGTGATGTTGTGATTCTCAAAGCTAGTGAACTTTTGGTTATAGTCTCCAATTTATAGGTCTATAACAGCAGCTGCATTTTCTTCAAATAATTCACATGTATTATCCTGCTCATCAGTGACCTTTGCTAACTAGTTCATCTGAAATTTCCTTTTGAAGAAGTGTTTTGAAAAAAAATAGCTTTTTTTTGAAATGCTTGGATTTTTTGCCACATAGCATACTAGACTTAGTTTTACCTTGCAAAGAAATATACGAGTTTTGATTGGACATGATATCACACAGAAATATGTTGCATTCCTATAGAAATCTTTTTTCAAAAATTCATATTGCTAATTTTTTTCTTCATAAAATTTAACTGTTCTTGCATAGGTAAAATTTTGGATAACACCTGTTCCTGTGATACAGAAAGTCCACTGAATAGTCTTATTTCAAGTTAGCATGTTATGAAACTGAAGGTGCTGTTGTGTTCTAACCAATACAGTTAGTGATACTAACACCTTGTTTTAAAGTGTCATTTAAAATAGTAGCTTTAGCACAAAGATTTTGCTGATGTTAACATTCAGTGAATAGAAGTGTGAGCATTTGGATCTGTTGATACTTTTTTAAATCTGTGCAATAAATCCTTCATGTTTTCTTTCATGGAAATCACACTATCTGTACATGCGTGTACCTAAATTTATTGAAGTCAGTCCAATTTCATGATATTTATCTTGAAAGTTGTTCCCCATGTTCAGTTTGCAAGAGTGCTCAAAGTGAGTAACTCTTTGTAGAACAGAAAATCTGTTATCACCTGAATGAAGTATAAAACCTGTGCTGAGTCAGTAGTTTATTCATCCAAGAGTGATTGAGTAATATGTATTTTCATTTTGAAGTATTACATGTAGTTGAGTTGAAGGCTTATTCATGCTGCTAATGGGTTATGATTCTCCTACAAAGATGCAGTTGTTTGTACTTTGAAACATTACCGAAGTCTAAGTATCCTACAACTTTGATGATGCATTCTTTCACAGTTTCTTCATCATTGTATGACTTTCCTTTTCCCCACGAGTGTATAAGCTACTTTATGAATTCTTTCAGTGGCATTATTTCTAGGTCTTATTACAGTTTGAAAGAATTATCTTTGCTTTGCTTTTGATCTTTTATTTTCTGTAGTATATACAGCCCCCCGGTTACAAATGAGATAGGTTCTGTAGGTTTGTTCTTAAGTTGAATTTGTATGTTAAGTTGCAACAGGTACATTTACCCATTGCCTATAATAGCCTTACTTCATAAGTGCAATTTGTATGTTAGTCAGATGTTTATAACTCAGGAACTGCCTGTACAACCTTTTTTTTGTTTGTTTCTATTTTTCTTTAATTTTTAATTTTTTTATATTTTTTTATTATTTGGGGTTCATTGAGGGTATAAAGAATTACGTTACACTGATTGCCTTTGTTGGATAAAGTCCCTCTTGTAATTGTGTCCTGCCCCCTAAAGGTGTGCCCATACACCGTGACTCCCCATCTCCCTTCTTCCTCCCCTCTCTCAGCTCCTTCATTTCTCTACCCCACCCCTTGTATTAGCTGATCTACTGCCGCCTTATTAGAATTGAGTACAATGAATTCTTGCTTCTCCATTTTTGTAATGCTTTACTAAGAATAATGTGCTCCACCTCCATGCAGGTTAATATAAAAGATGTAAAGTCTCCATCTTTTTTTAGTGGCTGCATAGTATTTAGTATTCCATGGTATACATATACCACAGCTTGTTAATCCATTCCTGGATTGGTGGGCATTTAGGTTGTTTTCACATTTTGGCAATTGTAAATTGAGCTGCAATAAATTTTTTTTTTTTTTTAGACAGAGCCGCATTTTGTCGAGTGCTGTGGTGTCATAGTTCACAGCAACCTCAAACTCTTGGACTCAAGTGATCCTCTTGCCTCAGAGTAGCTGGTACTGCAGGCACCTGCCACAGTGCCTGGCTATTTTTAGAGAAGGGTCTCATTCATGTTTTGGCTGGTCTCAAACTTCTGAGCTCAAGCAATCCACTGGCCTCTGCCTTCCAGAGTGTTAGGATTACAAGCATATGCCACTGTACCTGCCTGACCTATACAACTTTTCATGCCTCTCCCTCTAATTTAAAATATTTGTCGTCCTTATGAGTGTTAGAATGCTGATGAGCATTGGATTTTTTAATGTCGATAATGCAATATCAGAAGAATACAATACAATAGGAAGTAAATCATCTTATCTTTAGCTGAAATGAGATACTATTGCAATTCCCAGTCATTAAAAAAATCTGTTTTCTTTAGTGTTCTCTTGGTCTTCTTTGACAGGATGGGTTGTTAAGCAGACAGAATTTAAAAAATACTGTTCAGGGCAAGGTGTGGTGGCTCACTCCTGTAATTCTAACACTCTGGGAGGAAAGTCAGGAGTTTGAGACCAGTCTGAGCCAGTGCAAGACCCTGCTTGGGGAGCGGAGGCAAGAGGATCGCTTGAGCCCAAGAGTTTGAGGTTGCTCTGAGCTATGACAGTACATCACTCAACTGAGGGGAAACAAAGTAGACTATCTCAAAAAAAAAAAAGAAATGTTGAGCTGTGCAACTATTAACAGATTTCACTTCAAACAGAAACACAGTGTGCTGTTGTCACATCCTGATAATGGACTGGTGACACTCTTGCCAACCAACCTTGTGCTTTAGACATGCCTGGTGGCGTAGTTCAAATCATGAGCATAACAGCCATTGATTTTGCCCTTGTGGGTTACTAATGTTGTAATTGTGCCTGTCAATCTGGGAGGATTATTACACTGAAACTTATTTCATTCTTTGGTATTTTATTTTATTTTATTTATTTTATTTTTTTTTGAGGCAGAGCCTCAAGCTGTCGCCCTGGGTAGAGTGCGTGGCATTACAGCTCACAGCAACCCCCAATTCCTGGGCTCAAGCGAGTCTCCTGCATCTGCCTCCCAAGTAGCTGGGACTATAGGCGCCCGCCACAACGCCCGGCCATTTTTTGATTGCAGCCGTCGTTTGGCGGGCCCGGGCTGGATTCGAACCCGCCAGCTCAGGTGTACGTGGCTGGCGCCCTAGCCCGTTGAGCCACAGGCGCTAAGCCATTCTTTGGTATTTTAAATGTTCATTTTCAAAATGAAAATTTAAAAGACAGATATGTATTATTAAAAGGATTTGTTTTATAAAATTTGGATTCAGTCAGAAGGCCACACTTGTAGTTGTCGTTGTTTAGCAGGCCCAGGCCAGGGTTGAACCCTCCAGCCCCAGTGTATGTGGCCGGCACCTTACTCACTGAACTATGCGCCGAGTCTGCAATGTGAAATTATTAACTCAAGCTAATTCACATATTAACCACTAATCATAATTTTTTGTAGTCAGACATTTGAAATTTACTCTTAATTTTGAAATATATATTATCATAGTCACCCTGCCATGCAATAAATACACTTCAAAACTTATTTCTTGGGTGGCGCCTGTGGCTCAGTGAGTAGGGCACTGGCCCCATGTACTGAGTGTGGTGGGTTCAAACCCAGCCCTGGCCAAACTGCAACAAAAAAATAGCCGGGCGTTGTGGTGGGCGCCTGTGGTCTCAGCTACTCAGGAGGCTGAGGCAAGAGAATTGCCTGAGCCCAAGAGCTGGAGGTTGCTGTGAGCTGTAACGCCACAGTAGTCTACCGAGGACGACAAAGTGAGACACTGTCTCTAAAAAAAGAAAAAAACCCTTATTTCTCCTTTCTGAAGCTTTGTACCCTTTGACCAACAACTCCCTATTCCTTTCTATTCTTTTAGTCCATTTAAAAATATGCTTATTGGCTCGGTGCCTGTAGCTCAGCCCCTAGGGTGCCAGCCACATACACCAGAGCTGGCAGGTTCGAATCCAGCTCGGCCCGCCAAACAAAAATGACAACTACAACCAAAAAATAGCTGGGTGTTTTGGCGGGCGCCTGTAGTTCTAACTACTTGGGAGGCTGAAGCAAGAGAATCAACTTATGCCCAAGAGTTGGAGATTGCTGTGAGCTGTGACGCCACTGCACTATACCTAGGGCGACAGCTTGAGACTGTCTCAAAAAAAAAAAAGAAAAAAAAATGTATATATACTTGCTGTCTTAGCATTGGTGAAGTTAGAAGTAGAACCAAGGTGTTTTAAATTGCTCTGTCGGGTGTATTTATTTTTAAGAATGTATGCTTTTTTGGGGGGGGGGGAGACAGAGCCTCAAGCAGAAACCTTCAATTCCTGGGCTCAAGCGAGTCTCCTGCCTCTGCCTCCCAAGTAGCTGGAACTACAGGCGCCTGCCACACCGCCCAGCCATTTTTTGGTTGCACCCATCATTGTTGTTTGGCGGGCCCAGGCTGGATTCGAACACGTCAGCTCAGGTGTACGTGGCTGGCGCTCTCGCCCGTTGAGCCACAGACGCTGAGCCTGAATGTGTGCTTTTTTATGTATATTTTTTATTCATAAATATATTTATCTTAGAGGTTGGTGTGATGAAAATAGCAATGAACTAAGAATGGGAAGACAAAAGTCTTTCATACTGATGCTACCAGCTGTCCCTTTGAGGAGGTAATTCTTGCCTTCTAAAGATGTAAAGCTATGAGGGTTAAAGATAAAGTTTGAGAAATTGCTTTCAAAACTGTTAAAAAGTGCTACACAAAAGCAATTTGTGTTGCTATGTCTGAATCGAACTTGAAATTTTAAATAACCTTTTATCTTTTCTTTCTCAAAATTTTAGAAATTACTGTACACATACCACACACATGTACTATAGTTCAAATTTTATTTTTCTGTCAGTGTACAAGTGTGTGGGTATGGTAACTTAGAAAAGTTCCATAAAGTTGGTGTGAAGTATTTTCGAGAGTATGTGGAATAGAAGCTGGTATAATTTTTTTTTTTTTTTTTTGGAGATAGAGTCTCACTTTGTTGCCCTTGGTAGAGTGCAGTAGCGTCACAGCTCACAGCAACCTCCAGCTCTTAGGCTTAGGCGATTCTCTTGCCTCAGCCTCCCAAGTAGCTGGGACTACAGGCGCCTGCCATGATGCCCAGCTATTTGTTGTTGTATTTTGGCCGGGGCCTGGTTTGAACCCACTACCCTTGGTATGTGGGGTCAGTTCCCTACTCACTGAGCTACAGGCGCCGCCCTAATTGTTGAATTTCTTTTCTTTCTTTTTTTTTTTTGAGACAGAGCCTCAAGCTGTCACCCTGGATAGAGTGCCATGGCATCACAGCTCATAGCAACTCCCAATTCCTGGGCTCAAGCGAGTCTCCTGCCTCCGCCTCTCAAGTAGCTGGGACTACAGGCGCCTGCCACAATGCCCGGCCATTTTTTGGTTGCAGCTGTCATTGTTGTTTGGCAGGCCCGGGCTGGATTCGAACCCGCTAGCTCAGGTGTACGTGACTGGCACCCTAGCCCATTGAGCTACAGGTGCTGAGCCATAATAGTTGAATTTCTATTAAGCACAGCATATGATGTTCATGGTTGTTTTATGCACACTTTAAAAATATTGGAGGCAATAGAACTAATTGCTCTCCAACATAATGGTTCTCTTTCTACATTTTCTAGTGTGCTTTTATTAGGCTATAAGCCTATTTGAAGTCTGCTAATAAGGAATTTCAGCATAGATCTGCATTATTCTTTATCTTTTTTCTGCTATATCTTATTTAATTTAATGCTGCTACCATCAGGCCCAGCACAGTGGCTCATGCCTGTAATCCCAGCCTTCTGGCAGACTGAGGCGGGTAGATTGCTTGAGTTCAGGTCTCACTCTTGCTCCCAGCCTGAGCAAGAGTGAGACCTTGGCTATAAAAAAGAGCCGGGCATTGTGGTGAGCACCTGTAATTCTAGCACTCTGGGAGGCCAAAGTAGGTGGATTGCCTGAGCTCACAGGTTTGAGACCAGTGTGCGCAAGAACAAGACTTTGTCTCTAGAAATAGCTGGACATTGTGGTGGGTACCTGTAGTCCCAGCTACTCTGGAGGCTGAGACAAGAGGATTGCTTGAGCCCAAGAGTTTGAGGTTGCTGTGAGCTTTGACACGATGGCACTCTACCAGGGCAAGAAAGTGAGACTCTGTCTCAAAAAAAAAAAAAAAGAAAAAAGAACTGCTACCAGTCGAAAGTATATGTTAGAAGAAAGTATTCTAATCTTTGTGACTACTTGCATATATTGGAGGACAGCTATAATATAAATGGAATTTATTTAGAAAAAGGATACGTTAAAAGGTAGCTTATACCTTGCTTAACTTTTATCATACTGTTGGCATTTAAGAACTAATTCTTATAAGAATACCAGTTGAATGCTGAATTGCTTTATCCCTTTATTGTATATATACATTTTTATTTTATTTTAATTTTTTTATGGGATTAAGGCAAATGCCAGACTCATGGAAAGGGTGTACTATGCCAGTGTAATGGTTTTATTGGCTAATAAAACAAATAACACACATGCATCTTCTAAACAAAGATAGGAATTAATAAAATTTCTTTTTTTTTTTTTTTTTGAGACAGAGCCTCAGGCTGTCACCCTGGGTAGAGTGCTGTGGCATCACAGCTCACAGCACCCTCTGATTCCTGGGCTTAAGCGAGTCTTCTGCCTCTGCCTCCCAAGTAGCTGGGACTACAGGCGCCCACCACAACGCCCGGCCATTTTTTGGTTGCAGCTATCATTGTTGTTTGGCAGGCCCAGGCTGGATTCGAACCCGCCAGCTCAGGTGTACGTGGCTGGCGCCTTAGCCCGCTGAGCCACAGGTGCCGAGCTGGAATTAATAAAATTTCATTGAGTTAAAAATGTATATATAGTATTAAGCAATTATAAGATTTATTTTTTTGAGACAGAGTCTTACTCTTGTCACCCTTGGTATAGTGTCGTGGTGTCATAGCTCACGGCAACCTCAAACTCTTGGGATTGAGTGATCCTCTTGTCTCAGCCTCCAGAGTAGCTGGGAATACAGGTGCCTGCTACAATGCTGGCTAATTTTTCTATTTTTGGTAGTAGAGATGGGGCCTTGCTCTTGTTCAGGCTGGTCTCCCGAGCTCAGGCTATCCACCCACCTCAGCTTCCCAGAGGGCTAGAATTACAGCCATGAGCCACCATGCCTGGCCAGTAAGTGTCTTTTTATGTTCGCCACTATATTTAAGACGTGTTTCATGTTGAGGAATGAAAGAGTAGTTGCTTGGTAGATACTGCTCTTTTGGTGCCAAAAACCGTAACTGAGCCCAACATTTGTCGGGTATACCATTCCATATTGTGGCAGTAATGTATAAATTAATAAGGTTTCTTGGTTTTTGAGATAGAGTCTCACTCTTGTCACCCCAGGTTGGAGTGCCCAGGCATCAGCCTAGCTCACAGCAACCTTTTTTTTTTTTTTTTTTAAATATAAATACATGTATTTTATTATTCTTCATTACATTATTTCCCCTCCCTACCCCCAGTGGTAAGGCAGAATTTATTTACAGAAAACACTAAAGCTCCTGGTAGAGGGAGAGAATTCAAGTGGGGAGAGAGAAGCTCTCTCCCTTTCTCTCCCAGTCTTTCCCCGTCTCCTCCTTTAGGCCTTTAGTCTCAGGGCCTATATAGGTGTATGGGTTCCATGGCCAGGAAACGAATGAATACAGTCCCTTCCACCGGGGGGCAAGGTGAATGAGTGTGTCAATGAATGGAGACAGTCCATTCTTGGAATTGAGTCCTAGGAAATTCACAAGAAATTGACCTAGGCATAGGAAATGGGGGTTCCACATTTAGTCCTAAGTGTAAAGTGAAGGAGACACCAAGGCACAGGTGTCTCCTCGGCAGTTGTCCAGCCTTATTGGCTATTGGAGCCTCCAGTGGGGGGTAATTAAACTTTTATAAACCTAACAAAGAAGTTTTTATTTGGACTGACTTCTTTCCTTTCTTTCCCCCTTTCTTCATTCCTTCCCTCCTTTCCCTTCCTCTCTTCCTCCTCCCTTTCCTTCCCCTTTTCATTCAGTGCATATGAGCTAAGCATTTACTATGGCCAAACACTGTTCTAGGTGCTGGAGAGTCAGAGGCAAATAAGAAAAATAAAGTCCCAGGCCCATCATGGGTTTGGGGTGGGAGTAGGTGCAGGGGAAAGGAAGAATGTTGAGTGATCCACAGCGTATTCAAGAGAAGAGACATGATATAAACAAGATCTACTACAGGGAGTCAAAGCCCTCTGATTTCTGCACAGTGGGTCGGTACCTTATCACCGTCTTAACCTTTAACCCATTGTACTCATTCATATCCTAAAGTAAATCTAGTCACTTAGACAAAACAACAGCTACTACAACAGAAAACCCAAAGCCAGTGCAGCAGACACAGAAATCCTCATGACCACAAACCACACACACTTTTTAACTCCTCGGAGCCTGACAGCCCCTGTGGGATACAGGCAAGGTTAGCATTATCATCTCCATTTTAAAAATGAGGAAACTGGGCAGAGATGGTTCCAGCCATCTCTTCAGCAAAGCAAAGGGATTGTTCAGGGTGACAAAGCTGAACAGCAGAACTAAGGTCTGGAGCACAGACTTCTGATCCCAAATGCAGAGCTTTCTCCACACACTGTTATTTCTCCGTAGTCAGAGAATGTGTGCTCAAGGAACGTGCAATCTGGCAACCAACTCGGAATCCTGGCTACTCGGAGTCACTGCTCTGTGGTATCTACACCATGAGAAGATTTCCTCGAAGCTGCACGGGGACCACTGTATTCTCTCAGAGCGCGCGGGGGACCTCGTGTTCGCTCAGGGCGCGTGGGGAACCCTGTGTTTGCTCAGGGCGCGAGGGGGACCCTGTGTTTGCTCAGGGCGCGCGGGGGACCCCGTATGCGCTCAGAGCACGCGGGGGACCCCATGTTCGCTCAGAGCACTTGGGGAACCCTGTGTTTGCTCAGGGCAAGCGGGGAACCCCGTGTTCGCTCAGAGCACTTGGGGAACCCCGTGTTCGCTCAGGGCGAGCGGGGAACCCCGTGTTCGCTCAGAGCACTTGGGGAACCCCGTGTTCGCTCAGAGCACTTGGGGACCCCCGTCTTCGCTCAGAGCACTTGGGGACCCCCGTCTTCGCTCAGAGCACTTGGGGAACCCTGTATTCGCTCAGAGCACTTAGGGAACCCTGTAGTCGCTCAGAGCACGCAGCCTCTGGGCAGTGTTGGTAGAGAGTGTGAGAAGTCTTGGAGTTGGCAGGAGTGTAGAGAAAACAAGTATCAGTAATGAATTTACCCCGACACAGGTGTCTAAGACAAGTTGCCACATAAAACAACATCCCACCTCTACCCGCCGAAATGTTAAAGGTCTTATTTTATTAATCGGAGACAACGGTTCTTGATATACTACTTACATCCACTCCTCCAAGATGAGGAGAAGCTACTCCTGCAGCCAAAACAACTCAGTGTTACACTGTGTCTGAGGGGAAAGAAATGCCACTTACTTAAACAGACCAGTACTCCCCAGCTAACTGCTAGCTAAGCCAACGTTTCCCTCCCAAAACCAGGGATATTCTGCAGGACTTAGAAACTCAAGAAAAGACTTTCCCCAGAGACTCCGGTGGTCAGATTTCAACGGCACCCTGCGTATTTGGGAGGATTATTCTCACATATGTCCAGGAATTTATTTGGAAGCAGTTAAAATATCCTCACTCTTCAAGGTAAAAAATATTTTCATATCTCAACATGTGGCATTCACTTCCATCTCTGTAATCTCACCGTGCTTCCTTGTTACTAAAATGCTTCCTGGTCCATCTGATCTAAACTCTGCATGGTACAGACCAGGTATTCACCCACACTTTTCTCAGAGCACCCAGCACAAAACAGGGCCCACAGTGGATCTATCTATTGTTTGACTTATGCCTTTAAGATACGACCGCAAATGCTCTTTAACCATTCACTTCGTGCAAAGCAGATAATTTACACTTTTGTTGAGATTGGCCTAAGGTAGATGCAAATTTTTTAAGGGATCAAGTCACTGGCTTTGGAACTTAAATCTCTCAAGCCTAAAAGATCCAGAGACACAGCCCCAAGCAACTCAAATATGCTCACTATTTTATTTGATTTGAAAGATAAACAATAAAAAATGGTAGGCCATAAAACAAACATAAAACTTCCCATTGTTTTGGGATGCCCTGCTAATATGTTAGTTTACTGTTTATTGTTAATGGTATTTGGCAAGAATTCTTGAGGTCTGAAAGTGGCTTAAGAAATACTCAGAGTGCCAGCTTCCCAAACCATGCATCCCATGAGCATATCCCATTGAGTATTTTTCAAATTTTAAACTGCTCTAACTTACACTCAGAGCATAAACTCAGACCAACCGTAGGCATTTTTTTATTTATGGAGTACAAAAGGAAAAGATTTCGCTATAGGGGGAGAGATCAGAAAGTCAGAAGCGCAGGGATGGTTCCAGCCAGCCCCAGATGAGAGGGGCAGTCGTCGTCATTTTAATGCCGTTTCCAGCGACTAAACATCCCCTTCTGCATTATTTTGATGTTTGCCTGCCTCACATGCTGGGTCTCTTTGGCAAAAGAGAGCCAGTATCTGTATCTGAAAATGACTGTTAATCACATTTTTTAAAAACATATTTGAGCAAAGGACGAAAACAGTCACAAATGCAATTGGAATTTAAAAAAGGGAGAGAGAGAAAGAAAAGCAGCCACCCCTGCAGCCAAAACAACTCAGTGTGGGAACAGTGTCATGTTGACGCATCTCTGAAGACCAACTGATTTGTAAAATCATCAGAAATGAGGCGGCTGGCTCTGATTACCATTGTGATTTGGGGGTGTATTTATCCTTCGATATAAAATCTGTTCAGATGAATTCTCCCACATACACGCCACCCGCCAGGCGATGTGCTAACAGTGATCTTCATAAAGAAATGAGCACCACCAAAGGTTACATTTTCATTCAAAGGTACCGAATGAAAGAGATACAACTTCACACCAAATTTTCCCCTCTGAAAAGAAGACAGTGAATGACTCTCTGAAGAGGCTTAGAGATTTTGAAGAAAATAGCTAAAGACCAGGAAAACAATGACCTTGAATGGAAAATCAGGGGAAATATGATTAAGAGAGGTGTATGGAGACTAGGAAGCTGAGGCAGGAAATTAAGAAGATGGAATCAGAATCTGTTCTCTAAAATATCAGCCCCTTACCGTCTTCCTTATCCCTTGAGACACATTACATCTGAAAATGCCTTTGATCTTTGGTAGACAAGTTCCAGCACCAATAGGCTAAAATATTCATAGGTAACGTCCTGCAAATGCCAACAAGCCACATTAAATAATTAGGTATCTGAGGATTCCAAGGTTACCCACCAGACACCGTCAACTCACAGTACCATATGATCTGCTCACTATGCAAATATCTACGTACGTGCAAAGTCTTATTATTATAAATAACTCATTTCCCAGCTGCACACACACTCCACAGAGAAAATGACATGCTGCCTGACGATCCCTGAAAGAAGCCAAGTGAAAGTGATGTATAAAATCAGGCCTCTAAAACTGCTCCTCCTGACTTTAGGTTTCATATGGAACATAAAAAAGGAAGTCCCAAATGAAATGAGTTCCCTGGCATTCGGTAAACAGGCTCATAAGCGACAACCGCCATGCCAGGAACCAAGGCTGGCCTTCCTCGGAGCCAATCTGGTGGGGACTTGGTGACCTGGGAATTAGGGGGAATCACTGCAATGGCTCTGGAGGGAACACAGGTTGTGAGTGGCTGACATGTTGTGTATTTTACCCCAGCTCCTCTACACATTAGCTAATTCGTTGAATGCCTACACGCAAAGAATTTGCTAGATACTCTCCTAAGGGGATTAAAAATAAATCCTCGCTCCCCATTTCAATTACATTGAGAGCCTCCTTGCTTTGGAATTGGTTTTTGTCCTGGAAAAGCTATAATTTCCACATGTGCACACCTTCCCCCCACTGTGGGCACCTCCTATGGAGTTACTGATCTGAATTTTCCAGAGATTACTCTGGGATCCCGGACTTTCCCAGATTTAGACGGCAATGGTATTTTTCCTCCCATCCCCCACATCCCCACTGCCTCCCCCAACTCAGGCTGGATCAGGAGTCTCTGAGCACTCATTGCGACCAGGCCTGTCTGTGGCCCTGATTTTTGTCTTTAGCTTCCTTCCAGCTTCTCTATATTCCGTCTTTCACCCCCCTCTTCAGTATTTCCTGACTCCTAGAAGCCCCACCATCATTGGAACCAGGGACATCTCCAGATTTTGAAGTGTCTGAAATTTATGCAGTTAGAGGATTCTCTGGGAGAAAAAGAATATAAAAATATAAATGTAAAGTTATAAACAAAACTCTGGCTGGGACCCAGGCAAAGGAGGTGACCGGCTGTGGGAATTTCATCAGCTTCTCAGTAAATGTGCCTCTGACTACCAGACCATCATTCTAGTGGAATGCCATTAAAACTTTTTGGCCAATCTTCTGAGAAGTCCATCCGTTCCACAGTACTTAAGACTTTTTCCTTGAGAATTTGAGAATTTAATAAAAGTTGAGAGTGTTTATGCCCATAAGAGGCATGCAATCAATATCTGCTGATGTAAATAATAAAAGTGATGATAAGATGGGATCATAGGGACCCAAAACCTCCAATGCATAAAATTTGAGGAAAAAGAAGCTCATGAACCCAATTTATTCTCTTGGAAACAGCTTCTGATGTACACCTAGCTTGACAGCATTTGAAATAGCTCTTAAACTGGTAACTTTAGAAAACCTTTTATTTTGAGTTACTGATAGCAAGAAAATGACACTGACATTGGCAATTCAGAAAAGGCAAACTGAGAGGCTAAGTTAAGGTTAAAGGCACCGAAGAGCGTCCCCCCCCCCCCCGCTTTCTTTCCACAGGCTCCTCAGGCTGCCTCCCCTCACTGTCCTCAGTAACCAGACTCTGCCAGGGAGTTGGTCCAAGTTCACACACAGACTGGTCAGCGACAGTCACCGCTCCCTTTCCTCTGACTTCTTTGAATGGCCCTGAATTATACCCTTAGGATCTCTATTACCTAGCTTGCTATAGCAAAGAATCACAAACTGGGTGGCTTAACCAACAGTTTGGGAGCTTAGAATTTCAAAATCCAAGTGTTGACAGGGCCAGTTCCTTCTGAGGTGAGGGAAGGATCTATTCCAGGCCTCTCTTCTTATTATAGATGGCCGCCTTCTCCCAAGTCTCCTCACATTCACTTTCCTGTATGAATCTCTCTCTGGGTCCAAACTTCTCCTTTGATAAGTGCACCAGGCATATGGATTGGAGGTCATCCTCATTTGAAACTCTGTGAAGACCCTGTTGCCAAATAGGGTCACAGTCTGAGGTACTAGAGGTTAGCAATCCAAAATAGCTTTTTCTTTTCTTTTCTTCTTCTTCTTCTTTTTTTTTTTTGGAGTACACAGTCAAACACAGAAGAACATATCACCAGCTCTCTTTATCAAACACAGAGAAAAAGTATATGCAGCTAAGGTCATTGAGCAAACAGACATAACCTTCAATGCTTAACAAAAAAAAAAAAAAAAGTATCTAAAGACTGCACTTCACCAACAGCAAACAAAAAAGTATTAAGAACTGACATGATTTGGGGAAGCACCTGTGGCTCAGTGAGTAGGGTGCTGGCCCCTTATACCGAGGGTGGTGGGTTCGAACCCAGCCCTGGCCAAACTGCAACAACAACAACAACAAAATCTCCAGGCTTTGTGGTGGGCGTCTGTAGTCCCAGTCACTTGAGAGGCTGAGGCAAGAGAATTTCCTAAGCCCAAGAGCTGGAGGTTGCTGTGAGCTGTGACGCTATGGCACTCTACTGAGGGTGACAAATTGATACACTTTCTCTTAAAAAAAAAAAAAAAGAACTGACATGATTTTGAGTGACAATTACACTAAAGTTGGCAAAGAATAATATGAAATTGTATAGCACCTCATTTGTTTCCACATTCATAGACATTTTAACAACTAAACTCAACATGTCCCAACTTTCTGAAGGACAAGTGTGCCCCATCTCTGATAAACTATAGTTTCTTATCCTGCCCCTCTGCTAGGACTCAAAGAAGAGAGAGGGGATGTCAGATCAATCCCTCCGGAAATGAAGTCTTAGGCTTTAGAAGTATTTTATCTCTAGACAAAAGAGGTGTGAAGTGTTCAGAGCTAAATTCCTGGACCATACACAGTAGAAACAGGACCTAAAATGGCATGAGAGTTCATTTTAACTGCTGGGTGGGCCAGTCACTATTAGTTGAATGTTTACACTACCCATAAAAGAGTGCCCAAGTATACTGCTCCACCTGACTGGCGATTAGCATCTAATCTCACCTCCTACCATCAAAATGAGAGGCCGGATCATTAGCATGTCGGAGGGAATGGAGAGGCTGAATATGTTATGATCATCATGAAAATGAAAGGCAACTATCAAATCAAGAGGAAAGAGATGCCACCAGTTACCCTTGGTGCTCTTCTGTGTGAATAATGCTTGATCAAGGTAATGCTAAGAGACGGCTGAGGGGTGCCTATCTTTCCTTTTCCTTTACTTTTTGCATCTGCTCAGAGAATCCATTTGGCCTTTGGTTTTTATCCCCCTCTCCTCCTTCCAAAACAACTTACTTTTGTGATTGTTGTGGGTGTTTGGGTTCTTATTTTAATTTATTTTAAAGTTTGATTTAAATTTGGAACCTGCATAAGACTTTTGACATTTATTTCTGGGGGTGTTTTCTGAAGCTGGATGAAGTGGGTGTTGATTGACAGGCAGGTTGCTATGGGAACAGCTGTCACTGCAGAGACTAAGGCTTTATTTCATACTCTTCTTTTGTCAGGCAAAGGTTTGTGGGATACTTTAAAAATAGTATAAGTGCCCCAGAATTAATAGGAAATCGTTCAGTGGCTCTTTCCTAACATACCTATCGAAACCTGCAATGGTTTCCAATCGGTGCTGTTCTGTTCTGCATATGGATTCATAACTTTCTTCTTTAAAACAAGTGCTTTCCAATATTGTTTTCTCTCGCTGGTGGTTTGTTCTTCACATTTCCTCTATGATACTGGCCCGCTATGAAATCAGACAGGTAAGGAAAATGAAGTAATAAAAAGCACCGAACAGTCTTCCTAAAGAAATTACCAACTAGTACAATCATGAACTTGGGCAGCCTGTCAGCTCCATTGCCAGGCTGCATTTACTGGGCTACTTCTTCATCCTTGGATTTTAAAGAGGAAATTCAGGAGATAAGAAAACAAGAGAGAATCATATGAGTTACTTTGGACTTAAGTTGGGTTCGATTATTCTTATTTCTATTTCTTTGTTTATTCTTCATCTTTAGTAGCCTCTTAGAGAGTTGAGTATCGGATTAAATAAGATGTAGCACTTCCATACCAAATTCTTATCAGTCCCAGATCTCCCATTTCTCGGAATGCTCATTCCCCAGATATTCATTACAGCCCAAAAAGCAATTGAATTCTGAATACTTAAAAAAAAAAAAAAAAAGCAGAAACCCCATGGAATAATCTACTCTGCAAATAAAGAAAAGTGACCCTCCTCTAAACTTAGTTTCCTATGAACTGGCATCCCAATCATCTATTTTCTCTGCACTACTCTAAACACCAACTCGGTGCAGGACCCCGTGCAGCTCAGCTCCAGGATTTCCGAAAATAGCACAGGGGCTGAGTGTTTGCATTATTTTGTATTTTTCTGGCTGCAGTCAATTTCTACCATCTTTTCATTGGTCTTTTTAGCTCCCTTTTATAAGAATGTCAAATTTTGCATTTGTTAAGGGCCATCATCCAGACCCCTGCTGGAAAACCAAAATTTACCCTTAGTAATGCTGCAGATTTACACTACCTAAATTAGAATCAAATTCATAGCTTAGAAAAAGTAAGATATATAAAACATCAATTTATTTCTCTTGGAACTTGGCTCAAACTCATTTAATTCCTTTTATCATTCCATTGGAGGGGATTTCATAGAAGGATTTTTTTTCCTCTATGCAGAAGCTCCAAGTGTTTATGCTACCTTGGTGCATGAAAAGTTGCTTAATAAATTAAAATTGTTTACTATATTGTATTTATTCACCAATTGGAAATATCTACATAAGATCTAAGAGATCAGTGGGGATTTTAATTGTGTGTGACAAAGCATGATTTGACATTTCGGGGACCTCAGATTTTGGGGAGGGGAAGCTAAATTTAGAGATTAAGAAATATACCTAGAAGATTCAGGTTGATTTTACCTTCTCCTTCCTATGGCTAAAAACAGCTGATTTGGGAGTAGAGTGGAAGGTAGATCTATTTTTCAGATTTTACTGTGAAAAGTCTGAGTTAAGCCCAGTGAGGTACAAAATGTAGAAGAGAGAAAAATGATGGAGAAGTGGAAAAGGTTAGGAAAAGAAGGAAGTGATAGTATGAGAATAAAATTCAATCTAAGAAAATGCTAAACAATGCAAAGAATATACTATCATAATATAGACTGATATGCTACATGACTTGGTCATCACAAATATAGAACCATTCATGTATTTTATAAAGATGGGTACCATTTTTTAAGATAGTATAATGGGGGCGCTGGCCCCATATACTGGAGGTGGTGGGTTCAAAACCAGCCCCGGCCTTAAAAAAAAAAAAAAAAGAAAGAAAGAAAAGAAAGATAGTATAATGGAACAATTATACCTTTGAGTCAGATGGACTAGAATTTGGCTTCTCAAGTCATATGATATGTGACCTCAGGCAAGTAACAATTTAATTGAGACTTCTCATTTTTACAATACTGCTATGTCTACCTTACAATCTCTGAAATCATTTCTAAAACTGTAAATCGCCCTTCAAATCTAAGTAATTATCGTTGTTTTCACCCTTCCTCCCCTTCTACCATTTTTTCTCCATCCTCCACCTTCTACCCCCGATTATTATCATTATCATCCTCATCATCACTGTCATCACTGAAGAAATATCTAGGCCGAACATTTGTTCCTCCCATCATTTACTTATAAATGATTTACCTACAAATTCAGGAAAAGAAACTCTATTTAACTCTGCAGATCATGTCATTAAAGCTAGATATTCTCTTAAATTTTCATATAAATGGATCCAATTTGGCCAATGTCACTAACGTGATAACCTGGGTAAAGTATAATTGTCAACTTGGATATCCGACCTCTATATATCTAGGCATTTGCCCCATATAGTTTATCCTCATAAGATACAGAAAAAACTGAAAGTCCAATAAATGAACTCTTTTACTAAGAGACAACCAAAAAGCCTGTTGTCACTTTTTAATAGACTGCAAATCAATAAGTGATGTAGGGTTTTACTTTTTGGTAACATTAAGATGTTGACTTCAGCAATAAGCATGATATAGATCAGAAGTTGGGACAGAATGCCCTGCTCTGATGTACAAGTAAAAAGCTTCTTATTTTAGAACTGTAGACATCAGTTACCTTACCCAATGAGCAGCTCTGGTTGTACTACTTCGCACGGTAGAGTATAATGCATGGCTGTCCCACTAGTCTTTTCACGACAGGGAGGTGGGAAATGCAGTACAGTATAGTGGAAATTATCAATACACAAATGCAGAAGAAGGTAATGTAATAAAAAAAAACTCTTCTCAGCCTCACTCACACTGAGCATAAATGAAAATGTTATTATTCACGCTGCTGTCAGACGGGATCACATCTGAGTCACATCAGACACAACTGAATCTATCTTGATTTTTTATTTATAAGATCCCTGGAGAAAACAAGAGTCTACAGAACTCAAAAAAAGGGGATACCCATTTCACTATTTGCGATATTCACTCTCAGGACATTTTTTCTTATTTTGTTTCAAGTCACAGAAAGAGGAGAAATTAGGGCTTCATTTCCAGGTTAACCCCTTCCCAAATGTGTTATTTTAGACAAGTCCCCTCAGGTTTATTTTGTGTGTTTATATTGAGGATAATGGTATGTACACCATTTGGTTTCTGAGAAATAAAACAAAAAATTCTCTAAAAATCATGAAAACTGGCTCGGCACAGTGGCTCACATCTGTAATTCCTGCACTCTGGGAGGCTGAGGCCAGTGGATTGCTTGACCTCAGGAGTTGGAGACCAGCCTTAGCAAGAGTGAGACTCCGCCTCTAAAACCACAGCAGGACATTGTGGCGGGCGCCTGTAGTCCCAGCTACTTGGGAGGCTGAGGCAAGAAAATCACTTGAGCCCAAGAGTTTGAGGTTGCTATGAGCTAAGACACCACGGCACTCTACCAAGGGCAATGAAGTGAGACTCTATCTCAATAAAAAACAGGGAGAGAGAGAGAGAAGAGAGAAAGAGAGAAAGATTCAAAATTCTTGTTTGAAAAAAGTGGTTTCACGGTAAAATTGAGTTGTGGAACATTTAATAAAATATCTTTACTCTAGGATTAAAAAAAAAATCCTGACAATTGAATTATGCTACATAAATGTTAGATAGTGGTGGTGGCGGCACACCATCAATTACTCACCCATCAGCAGGCCCATAATCAAACACGTTAATATTCCTACAGCAAAAGATACCAATATTGACACTTACTGGAATAAACAAAAGAATACAAATAGCCTGCTATCAGTCAAGGTCAGATTTTGCTGCCAAATAAGTTTTGTGGCCAAATTTAGAAAATAAATTTAAAAGTGAAAACTAACACCAACTTTTTTGTAGATTTCAGAATTATGGGTAACAGATTTTGTTTTTTGTTTTTTTAATTTCAGAATATGACAAGGGTACAAATGTTTTGGCCACATAAGTTGCTTTTGTACAGTCTGAGTCAAAGTCATAAGTGTGGCCCTCGCTGAGATAGTACACAGTGTACCCGGTGGATGTGAACTCGGCTCTCCCCGCAGGCCCCCTCCCAGCTGCCTGTTTCCCCTTGAGTTTTAACGACCTAATATTCACATGGGTATTGATCCATTAGTTCCAATTTAATAGTCAGTGCATGTGGTGTTGACTTCTCCATTCTTGTGAATCTTCTCTTAGAAGAATGGTCTCCAGCTCTCTTCAGGTTGTTACAAAAGGTATTAGTTCACCATATTTTTCACAGCTGAGCAGCACTCCATGGTATACATATAGCACATTTTATTAACTCACTCATGTATTAAGTGAGCACTTGGGCTGCAACATTCTACATCTTTGCAATTGAGAACTGTGCTACAATAAACAAGTTGGGATTTAGATAGGAGATAGATTGTGCATTTGAATTAATAAATTGACATACATGAGTTACACTTTACTATGGAAACAATGGTTATTAAATTTTCCCCTAGCCTTGCAGCACCTCAATTAAATTATTTTCGTTTCACTTTCCTTCGTGATCTGATACCTCTAGTCTTTCATCATTCCATGGCTCTTTTTTTAAAACGCTCCAAAATCTCAAAATTGTTGGGCCAAGTACTGTAGGATAACAGGGAGACAAACGTGCCTAGGCATGACGTGAAGTAGGACTCGATCCTGACAGCCTCCTAGCCTGGAGTTCCTGTTTTCATTCTATCCGTCTTCCACAAGGAGTGAGCTATCTTTTTAAAATGAAAAATTAGATGTGTCACATTTCTGCTAAAATCATCAATGCTCTTCCATAATTTTACTCAACAATGATCTAACTTATGTAATTTACAAAGCCTTTTTGGAGCTGATTCCTGCCTCTCTTTCCAGCCTCATTTCCCTACTCAGCTCCATCCATCCTAATCCAAAAAGTCAATATTCTGAGTTCAGCGAAATGATGTGCTGTTCTTTGAATATACAATTTCTTACCTCTGCATTTTGTTCATCCTGTCCCTTTTACTATGACTGTCCCTCCCCACTTAGGTCTCCCAGGTGAGTGTTACTTATCCTTTGTACACCTTCTCAGAAAAAATTTCACCTCTGAAGTCCACCCTGACCTCTTCACATTTCTTCTGAATACTCACACTATCTTAAGCGTGTTTCCATCACGCCCTTATCAATTACTGGCTATAATTACGCGTGTACTCATCTTCCCTGACTCTCAGCACGGGGACTTTACAAAGTGTGTGCTTAGTAAGCACCTGTTTCATGAATGGAAATGCTTCCTATACCTTTTTATCACAACTATACATGTTAAAGGTATATAAAAATCCACCACTCACTAACTTTAAAGTTGAAGAAACATTCAGATGTCCTCTAAGATAAATTTTAGGATTATTCTCCAACTATGGTTCTCATGAAGAAACTCTAACATAGTCTGGTGCTCAAGGAAACCAAATTCTCTGGTTTTTCACCTCAGTCCATTTACAAAACTAGATATATGAAGCATTTGAGTAGGTGTCATCAGCGCTTGACAAAGATTAGAATTTAGCCAATGAGTTGGAAAGCCCTCAGAGAGAGAGACATGCAGAGCAAGGACTTAGGTCCATAGATTTTTTCCATACAGGCATGACTTTCCCACCACAACCAAAGGAGTTATTGTATATGTGGGTAACATGCATTCTACATGCCAATGCCTGAAAACCCTGACATCTACCATACAAGCGTGTCCATAGCAAGGACAAAACTGTTCTAGGCAGAACAATGCTTAGTGTGTTCAAGAATGCCCAACATAGGACAGCCTCCCAGCACCATAACAAATGCCTGAAGCACTCAGATACTATTCAGACAGACTAACTATTACATTCCAAGGGAATTGGGATAAATAATTAAAGAAGATACTTAATATATTAAGAATCATTGACAGAACTGCAGAATATTCCCTTAAACAAAATATCACAAAAAATGGAAAAATAAGTATCACATGTTTTCACTACCTATTTGAAACTAGTAGATTAACAACTACATTCTCACATCAGAAAAAACTAAATTAAATTCAAATGAGGGGAGGGAGGTAAAGAGTTGGGTAAGTTTGTTGCACGGGTCTATGGTACACTCCCAGGTAAAGGACACAACCAGAACATGGAATCAACCCTGACAAAAGCAACTTATGTAACCTAATCATATGTACCCTCATATTAACCTGAAATTTAAAAAAAGAAAAAGAAATTAGACAAAATAAATTTAGAAATTACAAAAGAATCACTGAGCCTATCACATTGGTCCTTTTCTGATCATTTTTTTTTCCCTAGAAATGGGCTTTCTTTTGCATTAGGAAGAGCCGAACGTGCTCCAAGTGGTAATGCCTATGTCTTAGTCATCCTCTGTACCTTGCAGGATATCTGTCCCATAGAAAACAAATATCAGTTATCAAACAAAACCAGAAATTTTCACTTAGAGAACATACTTTTTAAGGTCTCTTTCTGTCTCTTAGCTCTAATTAGAAAGTGTCCTTAATTTACTGATTTTAGAGACAGTTAGGGGTATGGAAAGGTCATTTGTCTTTTACCCCCCATGCATTATTCATGATCAGGAACCCAGATAAGATGACCAGAACTCTAGTATCCCTAATGCCCCTCTCCATGGACCTTGAGCCACAGGCTCAGTCAAAGCCACAGAGGAATCTCCCCTTCCTCCTCTTCCCTAAATCTCAAAGGTCCTGGTCAGCCCTCATAGGGTTTTGCTCAAGTCAACAAAGAAGCATGAAAAATATCCCTGACAAAAATAGCATTTAAGTGGCCCACACTGAAATTTAGGGGATCTTTTCTTTATTTTGGAACTGGGTGCTAGCCACTAGACAGAACTGGCATTACAGTGCCATATTTTCAAAAAATAAAAATGTAGGAAAACTCCAGGAAATTCTAACTATTTTGTAAAACTTCTGGGTGGAATTTGTAAACTATTCACTTCTTCATTAGACACAATCTACCTTCTACCTTGGCCTCGAATGCTACTGATAAACCGTAGAGATTATCCACTGCAACCTTTTATTTTATTTATTTATTTATTTATTTATTTTTATTTTTTGCAGTTTTTGGCTGGGCTGGGTTCGAACCCGCCACCTCTCGTATACGGGTTTGGGGCCCTACTCCTTTGAGCCATCGGCGCTGCCCCCACTGCAACATTTTACAGCAAGGAAACTGAGTCTTGAATATTAACTTATGCGAGTTCACACACTCTAATAACCACTGATATTCCTCTCCTTCATAATAGAGTGTTGTCAGTGATAACAGCCCTACTTGAAATGGAAAAATGACCAATATCTTCTCCCTCCACGTAAGATCAAAGATGCAAGCAAAATTACAGATTTTAGTGGGCTCAGGAATGCTTGTTTGGGGGGTCAAGGACAAGGAGAGCAAGAAGGGAAAGGGGACAGAGGCTCTCCTCTTGTTGAAGCCTTATAAGGTACTGCTGAAAAGTCTACGGATAAGCATCTTAAATCACGGTAAATTACACACTGCATGCTGGTGACTCGGTCATGGAAAATTATGAAGCTACGTGATGTCTCATTTGTTGTGCTGAAAACAAATATAAATAAATTACTGGGAGAATCTCATTTACATTTAGAAATTTATCCTGATGCATGACATGACTACTGATTTTTTTAAAGATATTTGAGAAGAAATGCTACTCATTAAACCCAGATCATGAGGATCATAGTAGGAGTTTAATTTGGTATAGGCTTTTCAAAGCAAGGAAAACCTACCCTTTCATAATAGGAGAAACACAATCCCCTCCCCACCCTACACATGTGTGCATGGGCGCGCACATGTACACACACACATATAACTCTCTCACACAGAGCAGAGGAAACATCATTCAGCCCATGGTTGTTTCTCTGTTCTCTGTTCTAATGACCCCATCTGCTGTTCCTCACATTAGATAGAACACTCTGGACCCACTGTTAGTGGGACTAGCTGGTTGCCCAGTAGAGGGGACGGTTTGTGGTGAGCCATTCACACTCTCTCAACCCGGTATACACCCAAGACCTAAGACAGCTGGCAGGGGTTAATGGGACAGAATGGAGTTAACTGGCTCCTGCAGGGATCAAACCCACGACCGATCTCATTAACACTCTGCTTTGACCAACTGAGCTGCAAAGCCATGGACTCTCATTGAACAGGAATTGGTCATCAAGTGGCACAGATGCCCTGCACCAAGATGCAGCTGACCTGAAAAGGCAGATATAAAATACGGGAGATTGATGGGATTTGAGCAAAAACCTTGAAGGGCTTCAGGTCTACAGTAGCTGTTAGGCTTGTTGCCATGCTTAATTTATCCCATCCACCTCTCCATGACTCCATTCAAATCACCCAGGGCAAAAGCAAGGACTTATGAAACAGGGACAGAGAGTCACAGCACACTGAATGTAATGAGAGCAAATCAGGCAGGCACTTACAAGTTTTGGGAACCGTTATATACAGTCTAAACAGCTCTCGCTACAAAGGATTGGACTGTTGTTTCCGGCTGTTACTATACTACATGTAGAATTCTCTAGCATACTCTGTGCAATCTTGTTCCTTCTACATCACATATAATAACATATTCTAATGCTCTATCTTCTAAGTGAGGGCCTGGGACTCAATTTTTTTTTTTTTTCTGTGCAGCTGTGACCATGAACTCACTTTCCAGCCATTATATTTCCTCCCATATTTTTTCATTCCCCCATTCTAAATAGATATTTGCAAAAAGTTGTTCACTTTTGCTTTCCACCCCACAAGGGTGAAATACAACCATTTCCTAAATAGGGATATTATGGTGCACTCAGCCTCATCTACAGTGGAATATTTACATAAGCCTGAAGAGGTCTGAGAGTTTATTGGTTAAGGGAAAAATAAGCAGGCCATGAAATAATTATTTTTCATTGTGCCCTGCCAAAGCCATTCAGCCAAAGGCTAAATTGAGCTGCTATTGTGATTATTTGAACTGTGGAGCCAAAAGTCTTTGCTGCAAAGCATCCCAGCTGTCCTAAATTTTGTTCTGATGGCTAGTTTTCATTCTGGCTCAAACTCTGCCAAAAAAATGGTCCCCGAAATAGGCGAGTGGAAGAGTTGTTTTATCCAGACCCACATCAATTAGTGATTTAGGGCCATTCGGAGGACTTGATTATTAACAAATCACTTCCCGAAACTGTTATGACAGGATTCCCATATGCAAACGGCAGGCCGCTCATATGCACACAGTGAGGTGAGGAAATGAATGCTAACACTTCCCAAATTTACCGATGGTCAGTCATTTCTTTTAACGCTGATTGTACTTTATGGCAGCTGAGTTCTTCCCAATGGTCCTCATGGCTGGGAGGCTGCAGCAACAGCAGTTTACCTGGGCCAGCGTAACGGGGAGCAGGGGCATCGACATCCTGCTTGCCTGGCACCTCAGCATATGAGTCTAGTGGCTGTAGGCGACCAGTCCAATGGCCCTTCTGCGGCTTTAGGAAGCAATGCCAGCTCTGTTTGTTCACTGTGGCACCCCCACATCTGCAGCACTATCTGCCCAACGTAGGCACTCAACCTGGATGTGCTGGAGAAAGTGAGGAAAAGAGGCAGGCAGGGCTGATAAACCACTGGGACCTGAGAGTTAAACTGGCTGTGTCTTCTAAATAAATATTTTGCGTGTATCTGCTAGGATGGACACATTTCTGAAAACTCACCTAGTGTGGAGGTACGGAAAATTGCCAAATCAGTTATCTTTTATCAAGACATTACTTTTTTTCTACTTTGGCCAAGATCTATACACAACGGAGAAAAGAAGCAAATGTAGCATATTAATTTAATGCATGCGCAATCAAAATGTACACGAGCCTGAACACAAACCAGTGTGCTTCTAAAAAAGCCCCTAAGACTTCCTGCAGTCTCTCTCTCAACTAATATATTTAAGAAATGCAATCAGTTGCGATTGTGCATCTATACTACATAAACCAAAGAGGCCAATCTGAATGGCAACGGAGGGAAAGCAGAAGTTCAGAATGGGAAGAAAGATTCCCAGAGCAACCCTGAGAAACCACCCCTGCGGTCTGCACCCACATGGCTTCCATAGGGAGCTTCCAGGAGCCTCAAGTTACCCCACCTTTGGTTGGACTAGTAAGATGTGCCCTGAAGCCAGTTCCAAAGTGCAGGACAGAGCCTGGAGACACTGAAACACGAGTCAGCTTTTCACCAGCTCTGGAAAGACCTGAAAGGGAGGCAAAAATCCTTATAAGTTAAATTATGTAACATGGAATGCTATTTAAAAAGTCATTTTCCATCCATATTCAAGCAACTGTGGAAATCCCCTTCTTCGAGATGCTTTCCTACAGAGGTATGGACTTCCTCAGAGAGTCTTCATGGTAATATGACTTATTCCTTGCCACTCCCCACCCTGCTCCCCAGCTTCCTAGGAATGGGAAAGGGGATTATTTACCTACCTAACAATTCAGAACCTGGTGAAGACCATCTCTGTCCAACACCAACTGTCCCTGACTGCTCAGCAGAACTAATTAGTAGTTCCAGATCAGTCTGGGAAAAGATGCCACGTAGGGAGAAGGATGAGTAGACGAACCACCTTCTAAACAGGGATGGTAGCTAACAGACAGAACCCTGACATACCAAGAAATGAAAGACATCATAAAAACGGAAAGGTGCATTTGGAAGACAATGTTTTTGTGATTAACAATGGAACTGTAACCATACAGGGTTTCCAAAGAAATTTTAGAGAGAGATATATAACTTCAGGCTTGGACAGATGGGAGGTCTTTGTGATGACTGCTACTTATGACACCACCAGGGTTTACAGCCAAGAAGGACCTTCCTCATCACCTACTTCAATTCCCACGTAAAAGACACAAGGAAACTGAACCCTGGAGACATGAGCACTATTCAACACTCACCATCAAATGTGATTATATTTTTTCTTAAATCTTAATCTTTTTCTCTCTGCTCCATCTTTCCTTTCTTCTCTCCATTTCTTCTCACCCACTTTGATCTTTATTATCTTTTACTTTTCCCTGACTATGAATCAGGGCTTCCTTCCTCACAGCTGTTAGAATGATAACGCCAAACATTTATTCAGCACGTGTTATGCCAGGAACTATTCTAAGTGCTTTAATAGTCAACACCTCATTTAATCTTCACAACAACCCCATAAGGTAGGTACTATTATTATTCCCACCCACCCTATAGATGACCAAATTGCAGCAGAGAGAGATTAGATGACTTGCTCACGATTACTCTGCTAACTAGCAGCAGAGATCTATTTGAAAACATCCTTCCCAGTTTACATATGAGGAAACTGAGGCATGAAGAATGTAACACTCCCAAGGACACTCAGTAACACGCCAAGGACAGTCAGGATGTGAGCCAGTCATTGGCCTGTGGAACCCCTGCTTAGAAACTCTTCCTAACTTCCTCACCGCACTGCTCAGGACCCAGAGTCTTCAAGGCTTGAGGGGCCAAGGCAAGCAGCTGTGCCCAAGTAGACCTACAGTCTATGGCATTATCCAGTTCAAACAAATCATTTAGAAATCCGGGGACTAAGGGAAAGGCATCCACAGAGTGCTTTTGTTTTGTGAAAACAAGGCAAGAATTATTTAGCATATGTTCCTGGAGAATGATTTTGCCAGTTTCAGTCATTAAAAATAAAAGCTCAGTAGGGTGACGTCTATATCAAATAGTTGCAGCCAAAAATAAATCTCTCTTCCAAAAAACAAAACAAAACAAAACAAAAACAACCCAAATCCTAAATAAAGTCAGTCAAGGGCTTTCGGTTCTAACTTCTGGAGTAAATCAATATTTATTGCAGAAAAAGTAAATGCACAAGAAAGTTAACTGGTTTTGGTCAATGACAGTAGGGAAAGCAAAGAATGTCCATAGATCATTGAAAAATCTATTTGGGGCCCTTTAAAATGACAGAATTTTTCCTCCCGCCTACCAAGGCTGTCATCTCTACAAGCTTGACCTCTTGTCCACGTCCACACCTTGAGATAGAAGGTCCAAATAAATGCCGTAGATGTCTATGTTGCAGAAACCCAGGACGAGGACACAACCAAAGGCAAGTGTCCTGAAAATACCAGGTGAATGTTCATTATGCTCTTAAGTCATTTTTTAAGAGGGAGGGCCATACCAATGTCCTAGGAAATCCCCATCCTAGAAAACATCTAGTGTATGTTTCTACAGTTACACATATCATTTCATTCTGTTTCTCTCTCCCCTTTACATATTACTCCTATGTGGACTAATACATGGCCTGAGGCGAGAGAAGAAACAGCTGAAAAAGGAAAATTCTTGTAAAACAGTGATGCCCATGACCCCCACAGAGAACAGCCTTTGCCCCACTATTCCCCACTGAGGTCAACTATGCATGGTGACTTCTGTCCTGCTGAGCCCCATGGAACTTTCTGCAACTCGTGATTTAATTCCTGTCTTAGTTAGAAACACGAAAAGACCTTGACCTGTGAGCTGTGTGACAGCCGTGGCTGACTCCCTCCCAAATCTAGTCAGCTGGCCAAACGGAGTGATGGAACATCCTTTTCTTTAAGGTAAAAAAAAGAGATGTCAAGAAAAATGCTTTATTTCAATTAAATTCAGGAGAGAGATCAGAACCAAATCGGCCACACTTATTGGAAGACCCTGCAAACGTCAAAAGAGTTTTAGAGACGCCACTCACAGCTAATTAAAGAGTATGTAAAACATACACACACTCCGGGCTATCCACTTTTTCCCAAGAGTTATAGGGAAGGCCAGGGCTACATCCTACTGGATATTAAACATCACCTTTGGCCTGAGTTTGGCTGAAATGGTGGAAATGTTTTACATTTCATAACATGTGTGGCTATCAACTTGTTGGTATCTAATTTGCAGGGCTATTAATGTGTAGCCTTTTCCAGCAAATCCACCTAAGGAATTAGTAACCACCCTAAATTTTGGTTGCATATTAACTGCATTAACTTTGAAGCCTGCAACATAGTGTTGCACACAAAAGGCCTATGGTGCCTTATGGATGACTTGCTGAAAAGAAACATTCCATGCCAGGCCCCACTACTAGAAAAATTGTGTCCATCAAATGGGATGACCTCCCTGCCAATCCTGGCTGAGACTTTCCCTACTCCTCCCCAAAGAGCCCAGTGTAGCGTGTCAATATCAATTGTTTTATTCACCTGCCAGATTTTCTCCTACCATACAACGCTCCCGTTACTTTCTAGTAAAACCTAGTCAAGTCCTCTAGTTAAATCCTCCTTTCTAGTCAAGTCGTCTACAATGTATCTGTAAAGGTAATAATTTCAAATGCTCTATGTAAATTCAAAAAACATCTCCCATCACAGAGGCCATACATTTATCCTGTCCCCCATTCTGTCCGCAAGAGCAACTTCCTAACGATGAAACAGCACAGAGAACAATCTTGGTACTATCTTCAGCACCCAGAAAAGATGAATATGGCTCCAGCCCACATTATACACAGAAGAAATGGTCACTCATCTTCTGCCTAATGACCAGCACCCCTTAGAGAAGACCAGCTCCTCAAAACCCCACTGAATTATTGCCCTGTCCCCTGACACCCCAGCTCCTCGCTACAAGCACTCTTCAGCCTTTACAAACCACCCTTACCAAGGGGATTCGGTGTAATTAGAAATCGAGTTAAGTCTTGGGGTCTGGAACCTTTATTTCTTCTTAATGTTGTATACTTAATTGCTCCTAACAGTTAGAGACACAATTACATCGTCTAGAAATGGAGACAAACAATAGATTTTAGTATTTAAACAGGAACTGAAACTGCAAGCAGAGAGCCACAAGCTACACCATGAAGCTGGAATTAAAGCTGTAGGTGAAAAGAAAGAGTTTCAGTCCCAGCGAGCATCAGCCCGCCCAACAAAAAGGAGCCACCACCGATGAGAAGGGAGGTGGAGAATATGAGGGTTCCTAGTTTAGGGTGGGATCTCATGAAAACCTCAGGCATAAAAATAGGGCAGAATGAAGCAGACGTAACAGTACAAGACAGCACTGGCCTTTTAATGGCCACAGAGATGAAAGAAACCTCCTTTAGCATGAGCGTCATGTGTGCATAATCGCTGCCCCAATTTAGCCTGCGCCTATCAAGGCTTCCTAAATTCACGCCTTACTACCAGAGTCGGGATAGACGACAAGCAACCATCAACTGATGCTCATCTCCATTTTCTAGAAACTGTAACAACAAGCACGAAAACTCCAATGATGAGCACAGTGGTCTTGCAGGTCCCTCTGGACCCTTTCCCGGGATTTCTACATAACCCCCACCCAGCTCCTCTCTCAGAGCAGGTCCCTGCCCTTAATATAATCCATAAGGGGTACAGAGCTCAATGGACGGCATCTTATTTCATCTTTGTGGAAGAAATTAATTCAGCCTCTATCACCATTCCCACTCCTGTGTGGAGACCTGGAAGCGCTTAAAACATCATTCAGGAAACCACTAGAGTAGATGTTATCAGAAAACTCTTCTGCTGGGAAGGCTCTGCAGAAAGTAAGAAGACCAAGAGAGCCCACAGTAGAGGCAGAAACTTGACTCCTATTTGCAGAGAACTGTAGACACAAGCCTGGCACTCCTTTGGAGGACAGACTTATCAAGATAGTTGATGCCAAGTCCAGAAAGGATCTAAGCTTAGCCTGTTGTGTAAATTTGTAAAATTGTAGAACCCATAGTGAAAGTAATTCCTCCCAAAAGAGAAGTGAAAGAAATTTCGAGACTTGCCATTTGACCCTATAATTCCTCTGCTTGGTATATACCCAGAAGACCAAAAAACACATTACAACAAAGATATCTGTACCAGAGTGTTTATTGCAGCCCAATTTGTAATCGCTAGGTCATGGAAGAAGCCCAAGAGCCCATTGACACACGAATGGCTTAATAAACTGTGGTACA
>CAUYRH010065632.1:0-14444 GCA_963574655.1 Perodicticus potto | reverse complement strand
CATGGTGTACATATACCACAATTTATTAATCCATTCATTGGTTGATGGGCACTTAGGCTTCTTCCATGACTTAGCAATTATGAATTGGGCTGCAATAAACATTCTGGTGCAAATATCTTTGTTATAAAGTGATTTTTGGTCCTCTGGATGTATACTTAATAGAGGAATTGAAGGATCAAGTGGCAGGTCTATTTTTAGATCCCTAAGTGATCTCCAAACATCTTTCCAAAAGGAATGCATTAGTTTGCAGTCCCACCAGCAGTGCAGAAGTGTTCCCTTTTCTCCACATCCACGCCAATATCTATGGTTTTGGGATTTTGTGATGTGGGCTAATCTTACTGGAGTTAGATGATATCTCAACATGGTTTTAATTTGCATTTCTCTGATGATTAAAGATGATGAGCATTTTTTCATGTGTCTGTAGGTCATGTACCTGTCTTCTTCAGAGAAGTTTCTCTTCAAGTCCCTTACCCACACTGAGATAGAATCACTTGTTCTTTTCTTGCTAATATGTTTTGAGTTCTCTGTGGATTCTTGTTATTAAACCTTTGTTGGAGACATAACCTGAAAATATCTTCTCCCATTCTAAGGGCTATCTACTTGCTTTACTTACTGTTCTTGGCTGTGCAGAAATTTTTTAGTTTGATCAGATCCCAGTAATGTATTTTTGGTGTTGCTTTAATTGCCCAGGAGTTCCTCCTCATAAAACATTCGCCCAAGCCGATTTCTTCAAGTGTTTTCCCTGCACTGTCTTCTAGTATTTTTATAGCTTCGTGTCTTAAGTTTAAATCTTTAATCCAGTGAGAGTCTATCTTAGTTAATGGTAACAGGTGTGGGTCCAGTTTCAGTCTTCTACAGGTCGCCACCCAGTTCACCCAGCACCATTTGTTAAATAGGGAGTCTTTTCCCCCACTGAATGTTTTTAATTGGCTTATGAAAGATCAAATGATGGTAAGTAACTGGATTCATCTCTTGATTCTCTATTCTGTTCCATACATCTACCTCTCTGTTTTTGTGCCAGTACCATGCTGTTTTTTGTTTTTTTGTTGTTGTTGTTTTGTTTTGTTTTGTTTGCAGTTTTTGGCCGGGGCAGTGTTTGAACCTGCCACATCTGGCATACGGGGCTGGCGCCCTACTCCTTTGAGCCATAGGCATTGCCCTACCATGCTGTTTTGATCAATATCAATTTGTAGTATAATCTGAGGTCTGGTACCATGATTCTTCCTGATTTGTTTTTATTTCTGAGTAATGTCTTGGTTATTCGAGTTTTCTCTTATTCCATATAAAATGAAGCATTATTTTTTCAAGGACTTTAAAGTATGACAGTGGTGCTTTAATAGTGATTGCATTAAAATTGTATATTTCTTTGGGTTGTATGGACATTTTAACAATATTGATTCTTCCCAGCCTTGAGCATTGTATTTTTTTCCATTTGTTAACGTCTTCAGCTATTTCTTTTCTTAGAGTTTCATAGTTCTCTTCATAGAGATCTTTCATGTCCTTTGTTAGGTAAACTCCCAAATATTTCACTACTGTGAAAGGAATAGAGTCCTTGACTGATTTTTCAGCTTGACTATTGTGGGATATATATTGGCTACAGATTTGTGAGTATTGATTTTGTAACCTGAGACATTGCTATATTCCTTGATCACGTCTAAGAGTTTTGTAGTAGAATCCCTGGGGTTTTCCAGATATACAATCCTATCATCTGCGAAGAGTGAAAGTTTGATCTCCTCTGACCCTATATGGATGCCCTTGATTGCCTTTTCTCGCCTAATTGTGATGGCTAAGACTTCCATTACAATGTTAAAGAGCAGTGGAAATAATGGGCAACCTTGTCTGATTCCTGATCTGAGTGAAAATCATTTCAATTTAACTCCATTCAATACAATATTGGCTGTGGGTTCACTGTCGATGGCCTCTATCAGTTTAAGAAATGTTCCTTCTATGCCTATTAAGTGTTCTGATCATGAAAGGATGCTGGATATTATTAAAAGCTTTTTCTGTATCAATTGAGAGAATCGTATGGTCTTTATTTTTTATTTTGTTTATGTGATGAATTATATTTATAGATTTACGTATATTGAACCAGCCTTCAGACCCTGGGATAAAACCTACTTGGTCATAGCGTATAATTAGTTTGATGTTTTGCTGGGTTCTGTTTGTTATGATCTTATTGAATATTTTTGCATCAATATTCATTAGAGATATTGGCCTATAATTTTCTTTTCTTGTTGGGTATTTTGCTGGTTCAGGGATCAAGGTGATGTTTCCTTCATAGAATGTGTTCGGTAGTATGCCTTCTTTTTCTATATTTTGGAAAAGGTTAAGTAATATAGGTACTAGTTCCTCTTTAAAAGTTTGGTAGGATTCGGCTGTGAAGCCACCTGGTCCCAGACTTTTCTTTTTGGGGAGATTTTGTATAGTTGATGCTATTTCAGAGCTTGGTATAGGTCTGTTCAACATTTCCACTTCATTCTGGCTAAGTCTAGGAAGGTGGTGTTCTTCCAAATATTGGTCTATTTCCTTCAGATTTTCATATTTCTGAGAATACAGTTTCTTGTAATATTCATTAAGGACTTTTTGAATTTCTGATGAGTCTGTTGTTATTTCATCTTTGTCATTTCTGATTGATGAAATTAGATATTTTATTCTTTTATTTCTGGTTAGGTTAGCCAAAGGTTTATCTATTTTATTGACCTTTTTTAAAAAACTAGCTTTTTCATTTATTGATCTGTTGTATAATCCTTTTGTTTTCAATTTCATTTAATTTTGCTCTAATTTTGGTTATTTCTTTTCTTCTGCTGGGTTTGGGATTGGATTGTTCTTCCTTCTACAGTTGCTTGAGATGTACCATTAAGTTGTTAACTTTCTCTCTTTCCATTCTCTTGAGGAAGGCTTGCAGTGCTATGAATTTCCCTCTTAGGACTGCCTTTGCAGTATCTCAGTGGTTCTGATAATTCATGTCTTCATTATCATTTTGTTCCAAAAATTTGGTAATTTCCTTCTTAATCTCGTCTATGACCCAGCTATCATTCAACATAGGGTTATTTAGCTTCCATGTTTTTGTATGAGTATATAGATTCCTGTTGTTACTAAGTTCAACTTTTATTCCATGATAGTCCAAGAAGATGCTAAGAATAATTTCTATTCTTTTAAATTTTCTGAGGTTAGACTTGTGACCTAAGATGTAATAGATTTTGGAGTATGTTCTGTGGGCTGATGAGAAGAATGTGTATTCAATTTTGTTAGGATGAAATGTTCTGTAGATGTCTGTTAAATCAAAATGTTGAATGGTTAAGTTTAAATCTAAAATTTCATTGCTTAGTTTATTCTTGGAGAATCCATCCAACACTGCCAAAGGGGTGTTAAAGTCTCTGACTAATGGTGCTGGAGGCAATCAAGTGGCTCATGTCTGTTAGAGTCTCTCTTATAAATTGAGGCACATTCTGGTTGGATGCATAAATATTAATAATTTAAATCTCATCATGTTGAATGTTGCCCTTCACAAATATGAAGTGACCATCCTTATCTTTCCTTATTTTTGTTGGTTTAAAGCCTATTGTATATGCGAATAAAATTGCAACACCTGCTTTTTTCTGATTGCCATTTGCCTGAATTATAGATGGCCATCCTTTCACCTTGAGTCTATATTTATCTTTTAAGGTAAGATGAGCATCTTGTATGCAGCAGATATCTGGCCTGAGTTTTTGTATCCAGACAGCCAAATTGTGCCTCTTTAGAGGACAATTTAAGCCTTGTACATTAATTGAGAATATTGATAAGCCTGGTAGTATTTTGGGCATAGAGTTTTTCGAAAGTCCAGTGGACATTTTTAATCCTTTTACCACTGTAGAAGTTGGAATTTGATCAAAAGTTTCTGAGTGAGTTTGCTTTGGTGGTAGAGGATTGTGCTGGTCATTATGGAGAATAGGTGTGAGAATATCTTGGAGAGCTGGTTTAGTTATGGCAAATTTCTTCAACATGTGAATGTCATTAAAGTATTTAATTTCTCCATCATAAATGAAACTCAGTTTATCTGGATACAAAATCCTGGGTTGAAAGTTATTTTGTTTTAGGAGGTTAAAGGTCAATCACCACCCTCTGCTAGCTTACAAAGTTTCAGAAGAGAGATCTGCAGTCATTCTAATAGTCTTCCCCTTGTAGGTTATGGTTTTCTTACGTCTGGCTGCTTGCAGAATTTTCTCTGTCATATTAACTTTGGCAAAGTTAATTATAATGTACCTGGGAGATGCTTTATTTGGATTGAGTCATGCTGGGGTTCTGAAACCGTCTGCTATCTGAATTTCAGAATCTCTTGCCTTGTTTGGTAAGTTATCCATGATTATCTCTTTATATAGAGCATTTGTGCCTTTTGAAGCAACCTGGTTGTCTTCAGTAATTTCTATAAAGCAAATATTAGTTTTCTTCGAATTGTCCCAGAGCTCTCTGAGAAAATGATCCATTTTTGCTCTCCACTTCTCTTCCTCTTTTAGCATTTGGGAGCATTCAAAAGCTTTGTCTTTGATGTCAGAAATCCTTTCTTCTGCTTGCTCCATTCGGTTACTGAGGGATTCTACTGTATTTCTCAGATCTTTTGAGGACTGCAAGTTCTTGTCTCAATGCATCAAAAGCTTGGTAATTTTGTCTTTGAATTCACTGAATTCTTGAGACAACTTTTGAAATGCTCCTTGAATTTCTAATTCCAATTTTACCTCCATTCTGTTAATCTTATTTGCAATCCAAATTCTGAATTTGAATTCTGACATCTCAGCCATTTGTTTATGAATGAGATCTCCTAGTGTGTCTGCCTTGTGGTTCCTTGGGGGACCTGATCTACTCTGATTATTCATGTTGCCAGAGTTTTTCTGCTGATTTAACCCATGATTATTTTTCACCATTTGGCTAGATGAGCAGATACAGTGAAATTGGATTGGCGGGCTCCTAGAGTAGTGATTAACCAGCCCTTTGCCCAGGAGCTGGGACTGGTGACTGGAGGTTTTCCCCTACAGCTTTACAAAGGATCTGTACAGTACTATAGCCTGAGACACTGGAGGGGTTCAAACCTGGTCCTGGCCCAAAACTTAAAAAAAAAAAAAAAAAATAGTTAAAATTGAGTTGGATGGTGTATATTTGCTGGGAGATGGGGACTGAAGACCCCATTCTTTGCAAAAGAAAGCATCCTAGATAAAGAGGAAAACTAAAAAGTAAGCTTAGTGAGCGGAACAAAGAAAAATCAGCTAGTTTACATTTAAGCTAGCCATTGCTAGCAAGCTTCTTGCTTTTTCTGAAATTCTAGCCTGTTGGGGATACAGCTTACAATCACTCTGGTGATTGGCCCAGGTCAAGAGTGGCGAATCAATTGTTCCAGTCAGCACCCAGTCTCAAGTGGGAGAGTTCAAAAGGTCTCCAGCAACTAGATAGCAGAAGTCTGCTGGCAGCTCGAGTATGACTCGCTCTGGTGCTCCATGGAGTCAGAAGGGCCCACCCAGCAAATGAATTAGTCCAGGAAGGTTGATGTCTCCTTCCCCAGCTTGCACCTCTGTTATGCCCAGTCACTAGTAACTCCTCAGGGCTGTGACCAAGTTCCCTCCAATGAGCAGATACACCAGGGGTTTGTGCCTGCCTGAGTCACTGGGAGATCTGTCTCCCCAGCCAGGCTGCTGCACTCTGCCACCAGCCAGCAGGGGGAGCTGAAGCATGACTACCTCAGGTGCTTAATGGAGACCATGGAGTTTCACTCAGTTCTAGCCCCACTCCCAATTGATGTTGCTGCCACTTATATTCTCAGAGAATTTGCATTTCTGTCTTGGCTATATTCCCCTGCAGGCCAAGTGCTGTTTGAGTTCACAGAAACTGCAACTCAGCTCTACCCTGTGCCATTACCCCTGCACCAATTCTCATGAAGCTGGTGTCTCTTCTCCTCTGCACTCTGTGTTGGGGCGGCACAGTTAGAGCTCATAAAGGACTCTCAGTTCCTGTCCTTCCCTGGACTGATGCTGTTGCCATGCCTGTTTTTGTCCCAGCTATGGGACTGTCCCCTAGGGCCAGTTGCATCTTGGGTTCACAAAAGCAATTCTGACTCAGCTCCACCCTGGGAGTATGTCACCTCTGTGCACACTGGGATTCTATTCTCTGTCCCTGCCATACTCCGCCTGGGCAGGTACCACCTCAGGCATACCCTTTGCTCACAGGGCCTGTGTTTCCATCCCAGATTTGTTCCAACTATGGCCACCACCAGAGCAGAGGCCCAGCTTCCTCTGCTTGCTGAGAGAGGTGAGAAGTGTTTCTCAAAAATATCACCAGAGGTGATTGGTGATACTACACTTTAAGCATTAAACAGGGTCTTGTCTCTTGTATCTACAGAGCTCACTGTAGTGTCTTCCACATTGTAGACAATATATACATTGAATGTTAGGATGTACTGTAGTCCTTCTTCATCCAAAAAGTGCTCACATATTTTACTTCCATCTTGTTCTCTCTGTAATTCAGTTTCTGCTAGCCTGATGAAAATATGGAAAGCATTTGCTTCACAAGAAAGATTAATAAAACTTAAAAAAAATCACTGTGAACAGATTGCAATAAAAATGGAAAAAGTGGAAAGTAAGATTGCTGTACTACAAAAGGATATCTCAAAATGATATCTCAAACCTATTGTTCCCACCACTGCTTCACTGCACTACAGGGCACCATCTCTCCCTCTCCCATATGGCTCCCTTGCTCCACAGTCCCTGCTCTATACCCGTGCTGCCAATTCAGCACAGACTTGTAACAGCCCACACCCTGCCACACCTCTCGGGAAAATGCCCAAGAATCTGGACTCCATGGGGGACAGGCTTCCAGACCACAGGGTGAGAGTAGAGGGGAGTGCTGGGAGTTCAGAATTGCAGGTAGCACATATGTTCATTTTTATGCCTGGCAGGAGAGTGCCATGGCACACTAGTGGGTCTTCTCTGGGGAAGGAGTTCTGGTTTTTAGAGGGTCTCTCCCATGGGATAAAATAGGAGATCTGAACTCTTCTCACTTGTTTGTAGAAAGGATACTGCATGGGGGAGGATACTCCCATCCACTTGGCAATGGGTTTTGTGCCCATTGTATTGTTTGTTTCCTTGGGGTCACAGCTTGCCTCAGCAGGGTTGATGTGCACTCTTCAATCTTCTCTCTTGGCTCAGCTCCAAACCATCAGCATACTTGCTAAACTTCTGTCCTTTAACTCTCCTTCTGGATGGGAGACTCTGTGTAAAGCTGACTCCAATCAGCCATCTTGCCTCCTCCTCTCCAGAAGATTAATTTTGAGATTATTGCCATACTTACCTGCCCTCCCCTACCTATGGCAGTCTTTCGTCTTCTTACTATACCCACATTATTGCTGTTTCCAGAAGGCCACATGGTTGTAATCATATAGTAGTAAGTTGCCTTTTCAGATTGGCTTCTTTGGTTTGGTAATATACATCTAAGTTTCCTCCAGATTTTTTCATGGCTTCATAGGTTATTCCTTGTTAGCAATGGATAATACTCCACTTTGTGGCTATAACACAATTTATTTGTTCACTCACCTATTTGAGGATATCTTGGTTGACCTAAAAATGTGTTGAACTTTTACAGCTATGCTCGTGAGGGAGTTCTCTTGTTTGTAATATCAAAAATATTTATGGCTACTTGTTCCTTCAAAAATGTTTTTATCTGTGTCTCTCCTTCTGTGTAGTATTATATATATATATTAGCTGTGTGAGCTTTTCTCATTATTCACTGATGTCTCAAAATTATGAATCTTTTTCTTTGTAGTGTCTCATATGTGTTTATTTTCATTCAGTGTAGTTTTCTTTTCTGACATTGTAATTTGCAGCTCTACAAAATGCAATTTTTTTTAATACCTTCACACCTCTCCTTTTCTTTCGACCTTTATTTTGGGATACAGTTGACTTACTGATAAACAGCTTGATCCTTTCAGGTCTTGCATTTTATGATTTGGGCTAATACCTAAGTCCTAAGCAAAACCATTGTGACTGTTCATTGTCCTGTAAAGTATGAGTTTTTCAGCGTGGCTCATGGGAGTGAAAACTCTGTGAGGGCAGGCAGGCAGGGCATTCATGGGATGACTTCGTTTGGTTCCTGTCTTTCAGGGATCATGGTCTTCATTGCTTGAAGTCCACTGTCTTAAAGGTCATGCACTTTGTCTATTTTCTTTTTTGTTGTCTCAGGTGTGAAGACTGGCTAGAATGCTTTTCTTCTCCCATTGCCTAGCTGCTTCTTTCTCATCCTTCATTTCTCAGTGTAGCCACCTCTTACACAGGAAAATCTTCCCTGGGCCCAGTAGAGATCAAATTCTCTTATGTGATTATAAAACTCTGTTATCTTACAGCATGTATATGAATTACAGTTGCCACTTTTTTTGGTCTTTATTCTTCACTACACTTTAGGCATTAAACAGGATTTTGTCTCTTGTATCTACAGAGCTCAGTGTAGTGTCTTCCACATTGTAGACAATATATACATTGAATGTTAGGATGTACTGTAGTCCTTCTTCATCCAAAAAGTACTCACATATTTTTACTTCCATCTTGTTCTCTCTGTAATTCAGTTTCTGTTAGCCTGATGAAAATATGGAATGCATTTGCTTCACAAGAAAGATTAATAAAACTTAAAAAGAATCACTGTGAACAAATTGCAATAAAAATGGAAAAAGTGGAAAGTAAGATTGCTGTACTACAAAAGAATATCTCAAAAGCAGAAGAAAGAAGATCAGAGTTAGAGCATCAAAAAGTTGTACTGGAACATAAACTCTGTACTGTGAGGTATGACATCCTAGTTTTAAAGACATATTTATGCTGTTTATACTAAAGATATGTAAGAGAATTTGTGTAATTGCTGATTTATCTTCTGGTGTTAAGTGGGAGAAAATCTTATGGGGGTGTAGGGTATGAAATTCTTCAAAATAATATAAGTCCTTACCTGTGAATACTTCTACTAACAATTGAATGTGTATTGTTTTAAATCATACTTTGAATTAATATGTATAGTCCACCTTATGGAAAGCTCATCATTTAAGAAATTGTACTTTGGGTTTTAAGATTTTTTTTATAATTAATGCCACAAAGTGCATCTTTGATATAAATATTTTTCTGTGTTTCTAATTCTATACTTTGAAAAAAATTATTCAATATAAACTTATTTGGTTAAAGTATGCAAACTTTTAAAAGTGCATCCTTTCCTTCACCTCACTTATTTAATCATTGTGTTAAGACATTTATACTCTACTCTTAATGTATTTGACATGTACCCTTCCTTGCATTATGCACAATAGGTGAGGTAACCAGTTTGATGTAAGCATTCCAAATTGCATATGAAATCAGCACATTGTACCCCATAAATGCGGTAACGTACACAGTTATGATCTAATAAAAAAAATAAAATAAAAATAAAAATAAAAAAATTAGGCTCAGCGCCTGTGGCTCGAGCAGCTAAGGCATCTCTCATGTACACCTGAGCTGGCAGGTTCGAATCCAGCCTGAGTCCGCCAAACAACAATGACGGCTGCAACCAAAAAATGGCCGGGCGTTGTGGCGGGCGCCTGTAGTCCCAACTACTTGGGAGGTGGAGGCAAGAGACTCGCTTGAGCCCAGGAGTTGGAGGTTGCTGTGAGCTGTGATGCCACGGCACTCATGTCACCCTGGGTGACAGCTTGAGGCTCTGACTCAAAAAAAAAATAAATATAATAAAATAAAATAATTAGGATGAAAAAATAAAAGTATATTTTTGGTCAGTATTTCTATGTTGTCCTCCAAAAAGTTTACATTAATTTACAATTCAACAAAATATGATATGCCCATTTTTCTCAACTCATAATAATTTTTAAAATGTGTGTGCAGTTATATTATGAATATGCATGGAATAGAAGGTAAAATGGAAAGTGATTAATGACCACTTTATTCAACACTTCTCTCTCACACCAGAAAAACTGGTTTAAAGTTCTGTGTTGAACACACGTTATTATCCTACATTGTTTAATTAAATATTAGATCCTATCTTGTTCCCAAAGGGATTTTAAAGTCGTTCATTAAATACATAATTATGAACAAGACAAGTTGAACATGTTATCAAACAAAGCAACACAACAGTGTGGGGAGCAGATATTAGACCTGTTGGCCCAGCCTGGACTGCAAGGACCCACAGATGTAGGCTGTGTGGGAGGCAGGCACTCCAAGTGCTGTGCTAATTGCACTGTAAACTGTTGTAGAAGAACCTGCAGTAGTCCTGGAGATGAAAATATATTCCTAATGAAAGTGTATACTTATTCACAAATAGTAATTTTAGAAGTTATTTACCTTAACATGATCTGTCCTGATTGATGAGCATTTAAGACCATATGGGGAAAAAATAATTTTCAACTTGTGCCTTTACTGAATAATTTCTGATATCCTTTTGTATAATATTTGCCAGAGTTTCTAGGGAAAGCAACTTATGAGTTAGCATAAAGTTCTTTCAGCACTACCTTTGAAGTAGAAGTCATCTAGAAAATATTGGGTAGCACCTGTGGATCAAGGAGTAGGGCGCCAGCCCCATATGCCAGAGGTGGCGGGTTCAAACCCAGCCCCAGACAAAAAAAAAAAAATAGAAAAGATTTAAGAAGAAATTAAAATTCTGACATCTCAAAGAAAAAACACGAGAATACAGGTAGTTTTTAGAATAATAAACTAACATTTGAAGAGGCAAATCATAAAACAAACTTTTAATTTTCTAACAAAACAATTTTTAAGATAAGCATATTTAACTGCAGATTAACCTTAAAAGAAGAAGAGAAAAAAAGAAGCCCTGACATACTGTATGAACAAATGACGGAAGAGTTAAGAAAGAAACAAGAGGAATACAAGAGAGACGCTGAGGTGATACTACAACTTGATCTGACCCTAAATAGGCGAAAGAAGATATTGTGCATACTCAGAACTTACCTGTCACTGGTAAATTAATCTTCAGTAAAAACTTAATAATTTTAACTCTATTTCATCAGTATTACTTGTAAGATCTCCTTGCCTTAATTTGTATTATTAAGGTTTAAAACAAAACTGTTATGTCTTCTTAGGAAGGAACTATGACAATTATAGCTAGAATTATTTTTTGTAAATCTTAGCATCTAATCGATGCTCCGTATCTGCTTTCTACATGAAGAAAGGAAAAATAAGTTGGGTTTAATCACTAACAAAAGTGTTAATTTACGCATTTTCATGTTGAAATACAGGCTAAATATCTTTGAAACTATACTGAAACTAACGTACCATGAAGTCATTTTTTTCACAATACTCTATCTGCTTGTATTTAGGAACTGTTGCTCTTCAATGAATTTAGTTGTCATTTATGTAACTAAAATTATATTAGTTTTAACTAAAGCCCAGGAGTTAGAGGTTCCTGGGAGCTGTGGTGCCACAGCATTCTACCTAGGGTGACAGCTTGAGGCTCTGTCTTAAATAATTAAATAAATAAAATATTATTCCAAAGATATAAAGGTCCTTGTGTTTCATTCAGCTACTTCCTTTTAATTGTATATTGAAGGGTATGTCACTAATTTTAGACTTTTCCCCCAGTACTATTAGACCAAACACATAATGTATCTCTAGGTTGTTCAAAAGCAAAATCATCCCCAGAGAACAGAGTTCCAGACTATGACAAGATGAGATTCTGACCAGCCACCTTTGAAAATAGAGGCAGATAGAAATGGCCCTAAAGAAAATAAATTGGGGTGTTTTCTTTTGTCATTTTTGAATATGTATAAGTATGTACTGGTATGTGTCTATATATATTTTTAAAAACTATATGCATCTCAGAAAATATAGAGGAATTTTAAACACTGTGATTGTGTGTGGGGGGAGTAGAGTGCATATTGTTCTTAATTCAACTCCATCACACTGGAACAAATAGTGACAGTCACAATGGTCTCATCCAAAGGAGAGGCTTTTAGTATTTTCTATAGGAATTAGGGAGTGATTTCATCCTCTTGATGTATTAATGCAGTGGTTCTCAACCTTCCTAATGCCGTGATGTATTTTCATTGTTACAAAGGGGTCGTGACCTATAGGTTGAGAACCTCTGTATTAATGGAAAGGTTAATATATCACTCCCACCCATAGATAAAGAGGAAATGGACAGCTGGTTCAGAGAACACATTTGTGGTGTCATTCTCCTCACTTTTGAGAACAGTAACAGTTTATCCCAAGTTTTTAGTACAAAGAGCTTTTAAAAACAGTAACATGCTCTATACTTAGTAATAATTTGTCGGTAAGTATTTGGTTCCTAGTAAAATAGTTTGGTATATATGTATACCTATTCCACATTTATTACTGCTACAGAGATTATGAAGAGGAGACAAATGTTACTACAATAGCAAGTCATGATATACAAAGAAGAGTTTTATAACTTTTACCTTATTTACCATTGGTGTTCTTTTTTTTTTTTGAGACAGAGTCTCACTATGTTGCCCTGGGTAAAATGCCATGCCATCACAGCTCACAGCAACCTCAAACTCTTGGGCTCAAGCAATTCTCTTGCCTCAGCCTCTCAAGTATCTGGGACTACAGGCACTCACTACAATGCCTGACTATTTCTTAGTTGCAGTTGTCATTGTTGTTTAGCAGGCCCTGGCTGGGCTTGAACCCATCGGCTTCAATGCATGTGGCTGGCACTCTACTCACTCAGCTACAGTCATTTTATTTCAGATTGACATGAGGGTACAAATGTTTACGTTACATCGTTTTTATTTCTGAGATAAAGTTCAAGTTGTAGGTGAGCCCTTCACCCCAGGGGCATGCTGAACACCAGCACATTGTGCACATTAGGTGAAATCCCGCAATGACCCTCCCCCTTGCCCCTCCCCTTTCCCTGCACTTCCCTCTCCCTTGCTAGACTATATTTCTATCTTTGGTTCCTGTGGGCTTCTACTTGTTTATATATTGGTTTCACATTAGTATTGAGTACTTTGTTCTCCCATTCTTGTGATACTTTACTAAAAAGAATTCGTTTCAACTCCATCCAGATAAACATGAAAAATGTAGTCTCCATCTTTTCTTGGGGCTGAAGAGTACTACATGGTACACATATCCCAGAGTTTGTTAATCTATTCATGGGTTGATGTGCACTTCAGTTGATTCCATGTCTTGGCACTTGTGAATTGAGCTGCAGTAAACATTCTAGTGCAAATGTCCTTCTGGTAAAATGATTTTTTTTTCTTCTTGGTAGATACTTAGTAATGGGATTGTGGGATCAAAAGGAAGGTCTACTTTTTTTTTTTTTTTTTTTTTGAGACAGAGCCTCAAGCTGTCACCCCAGATAGAGTGCTGTGGCATCACAGCTCACAGCAACCTCCAATTCCTGGGCTCAAGCGAGTCTCTTGCCGCCGCCTCCCAAGTACCTGGGACTACAGGTGCCCGACACAACGCCTGGCCATTTTTTGGTTGCAGCCGTCATTGTTTGGCAGGCCTGGGCTGAATTCAAACCCGCCAGCTCAGGTGTATGTGGCTGGCACCTTAGCCCAGTGAGCCACAGGCGCCAAGCCAGGAAGGTCTACTTTTAGTGGACTTTTAGTTCTTTGAGAATTCTCCATACTTCTTTCCATAAGGTTATATTTGTTGGCAATCCAAACATCAGTGTACAAGTATTTCCACATCCATGCCAGCATCTGTACTTTGAGATTTCATGCTGTGGGCTAATCTCACTGGAGTTAAGTAATACTTCAAAGTAGTTCTGATTTGCATTTCTCTGATGATTAGGGACAATGAGCATTTTTTCATGTGTTTGTTGGCCATTTGTCTGTCAACTTCAGAGAAACTTCTCTTCAAGTCTCTTCCCAGCTTATAAATGGAATTGTGTGCTCTTTTCTTATTAATTTGAGTTCTCTGTAGATTCTACTTATCAGCCTTATATCAAATTTATACCATGCAAATATCTTCTCCCATGCTGAAGGCTGTCTATTTGCTTCTGTTAGGGTCCTCTTAGCTGTGCAGAAGCTTCATAGTTTAATCATGTTGCATTTATTTATTTTTTGGTATTGCTGCAATTGCCAAGGGGGTCTTCTTCATAAAATCTTTTCCTGGGCCAGTTCTGCCAAGAGTTTTCCTCATACTTCATTCTTGAATTTTTATTGTTACATGTTTTAAATTTAAATCTTTTATCCAGTGAGAATCAATTTTTGCCAGTGGTGCGAGGTATAAGTCCAATTTCAGTCTTGTATATATGGCTGACCAGTTCTTTGAGTGCCATTTTTTAAATAGGCATTCTTTTCAGCACTGTATGCTTTTGTTTTTTTTTGTTTTTTGTTTTTTATTGAATCATAGCTGTGTACAATAATTCAATCATGGGGTACAGTGTGCGGGCTTCAGATACAATCAGAGATATTTTCATCAACCTGATTGCGATAACATTCAAGAGACTTTCTCATTACTATGTGAGAACATTTT
>CAUYRH010065631.1:0-51187 GCA_963574655.1 Perodicticus potto | reverse complement strand
TCGAATCTAGCCCGGTCCCGCCAAACAACAATGGTGGCTCCAACTAAAAAATGGCCAGGCGTTGTGGTGGGCGCCTGTAGTCCCAGGTACTTGGGAGGCGGAGGCAGGAGACTCGCTTGAGCCCAGGAATTGGAGGTTGCTGTGAGCTGTGATGCCACAGCACTCTATCCAAGGTGACAGCTTGAGGCTCTGTCTCAAAAAAAAAAGAAAGAAATCAAATCAATCACCAATAAATAGTAAGAGAAACTAACTTTCAACCTTGGACGAAAACCAAAGTGTTCACTTTTTAGGTGAATCACCTAAAAATGTCTACTTGGGACTGGTATTGGGAAAAAAAAAAAAAAAGGAAAATAATGATTTTTTTTTTTCAAATGAGCTAGTGATTTTGCTGCTTTGGGGAAAAGATAACAGTTGACTTTCAAATATATACCAGATGGACATAGAGTTTGTGTGCAATTTAAAATAGTTTAACATAGTTAATTACACACGAACTTTATGCTCACACTATACATATTAAGGGGGAAAAAAAGACCCTTGCATCCAAGTAAACTAATTCTACCACCTAAAGAGAAACAAACTGTTTTCTCTTAGAGATATCTGTGGCTCCAGATATTGGCTCAATTATATCCTTTATCACAAAAATGTGCTTTCTTCTTGATAATCTGCAGATTAACAATCAATAGGGTAAATAATTGAAGTTGACTTTCAAAAACAAGGTAAAGTTTTCAAGATTCTACAGATGAAAATTCTACCAGTTATTAAATTGGGCATATTTTCTTCCTTTTTCTTTTTTTTCCCCCCCTAAGGAGAAGGGGAGGATTTTATTTACAATAGAAAAGCAAACTAGTGACAATCACAGATCACTACTTTTGGCCTATAGAGTTCTAAAGTATAAAAACTTTGTTTCCCTATAGCAACAGTGTGCTCAAAAAGCATTCGTTGAATACATGAATAAACAATTGAATGCATGACCAAATGCCTGTTGAAGAATTTCTCTACAATAAATACATTTTTTAGCTTATTGAATGTTAGTTTCCAAAATTGGTTAGGCATAAATCCTTTTATTTTACAAAAGTATTTATAAGATTTAGAACTTCATTTTTATAATTCTAGCCAGAAATGGAACGATGATATGGATTCACCTGCTATCTCATCACTTACAAACACTTGCACATAAGAATTACTTTCACATTATGCTGTGAAATGCATGTTTTGGAACCAGAATTCTTGGATTTGAGTTTGGGGTCTACTACTGACCAGCTGTATGGGCTTGGATAACTTACAGGGCATATTTTCTTAACCATTGACAATTCTGAAGGAAAATATGTGGATATTTCATTCTTTATTGCAATTTGCATTTTTTTATTAAGAACTTCATGTTTATAACCTATTTTTATAACTTTTTGACTATTTACTGAGATATTATTACTCTCCAAATTGTGCATAGACTATTATATATCAGAATTCAAAATTTCTTTTTTTTTTGATACAGAGCCTCAAGCTGTCACCCTGGATAGAGTGCTGTGGCATCACAGCTCACAGCAACCTCCAATTCCTGGGCTCAAGCAAGTCTCCCGCCTCCGCCTCCCAAGTAGCTGGGACGACAGGTGCCCGCCACAACGCTCAGCCATTTTTTGGTTGCAGCCGTCATTTTTGTTTGGTGGGCCCGGGCTGGATTCGATTGAGCCACAGGCGCCAAGCCAGAATTCAAAACTTCTGACCATGGTACTCTCATCTGGAGAGATTGTGATAATTAGAATCTTACCTATTTAAATCTCCTGTGGTCAAACCTTTTTCCCCATAGCAAGTTTTTCTTTTTACCTAAACTTTTAAGTGTGAAAATTTCTCTTCCATTTAGGAATTCCATAATTAGTCCCTTAACATTTTTTTCTTGACTTCTTGATAAAGTGCTCCTGGAAAGCTCTGGAAACCAAGCCTGCCTCTACCAGTGGGTGTATGATAGACCCCCACGCAACAGCCAGGGAAAAGATGAACACTTTTGTTTATCATTTACCTGAAATCATTAAAAATGTCTCAGACACAACACACACGCAGGTTCTTGTTCAAAGGGGCTCCTCAAAAAAAGTACTGCTGAAGAAATGAACAGGTGGAACATAGGCTCTGTTCCATGCTATTTTTGTTAGAATTCGGCAGTAATCCTTTTTCTTTCCCCTTTGGAAGCTTTTCTAGATTATTACGTAGGAAAACAGTCCTCACCCTAATATATGAGTCTTCCCCACTGGTAATCTATAGTTAAGTTTAAAAACTTAGTAAATTTTTGTTTATAAAAATAAACCCCAAGAAACTGATCCCCTGACCTATAATTTTCAAGTTTTCTGTTCCTACTCTCCCATTCAGGAACCCCTGGGGTGGCATTTTCTCTGTATTCCCTTTATCCTGAGGGTTTTACCCCTTTGAGGGCCCTTCCGGTTGGCCTCTAAGCCAATTTTTCATTCTGAGTCATGTTCCATGTCCTGGGTATGAAGTTTCTCACTTGATGAGCTGGTTCATGTCTGTAAATAGCCACATAAAGGATGTCTCAACACATGTGTTCAGAAACAACTCCTTCTTCTCGGTCTATGACCCTACCGGTCCCCCCCCCCAAAGAAAGCAGACTCCAGTCCCACCAACACATCCCTGGGTATCCCTCTTTATAAGGAAGAACAAAAAAAAATTATGTGAGGTTTACAAAGGACGTTTGGGGATTTTTTTTTTCTTTGCAAACCTCAGTACAAAGTAACACTCAAATAGGATTTAATAATGAAGGTTTCCTCAACTGTCAAATACAGTTCTTTACTGATTTTCCAAATGGGAAAAATACTTTGCCCTTGGCTCGGCGCCTGTGGCTCAACGGGCTAAGGCACCAGCCACATACACCTGAGCTGGCAGGTTCGAATCCAGCCTAGGCCCACCAAGCAACAATGACAGCTGCAACCAAAAAATTGCCGGGCGTTGTGGCGGGCGCCTGTAGTCCCAGCTACTTGGGAGGTGGAGGCAAGAAACTCGCTTGAGCCCAGGAATTGGAGGTTGCTGTGAGCTGTGATGTCACAGCACTCTATCCAGGGTGACAGCTTGAGGCTCTGTCTCAAAAAAAAATAAAATAAAATAAAATAATACTTTGCCTTTCAAGCCCAGGCAGATACCAGCTAATTCAGATCATCGTTTTCCACTGAATCGCAAACGTACTGTTCCTTTCAGGGAAAGGACAGGGAAGCCAGAGAGAGGCACGCTCAGATGGAGTTGGCGGATGGCTTCTCCACAGCCTCTAAAAAGGGAGGGAGCTGATGACACGGAGATGGAATGACAGCACCAAGGAAATATTCTGCAGATTAATTAGAAGGGTAGGAGGGTGCCTGACCCATGGTAGGTACACAATAAATATTTGATGCTTGACGTTTGAATGAAAGAGCATTGAATGGAAAAAGGGAAGGGGTTAGGAAGGAAGAAATGGGGGGGGGTGAGAGAGTGAAGGAAGGCAAGAACGAGGGGAGGGAGAGAGAGAGAAGATTCTGCATGTGGCTTGTTTCACTTGAGTAGAAATTGACACGAAATTTATTAATCTGATTTCCCTTCTCCAAAGGAATAACAAGATGGAAAAATCCACAGATTTTTATTTCCAGCCCCTTTTGATTTCATCAACAAATGCCCCACCAATTACAAAGCCTAGACCCAATAGATGATAGCCTACATGTATAAACGATGTCGTTATATAACATAAAAGTAAAGAAAATCAATTGGTTTCTATTAACCTCTCCAAATACTCTCCTTTCAACCACCATAGTAGAAACAAATGTGCTCGTTTTCCCGCTAAGGCATGGCTTACGCTTCGTTGATGGTCATCTGCTTAAATTAAATATTAGTTGCATCGGGAGCTAGTGAGGAGAGAGGCTGTGCTGATGCTGTTTCTCAGTAAGTACTTTGAGAAGGGCCTTCAAGAAGACAACACGTCAAACCTTGCCAAGGAAGTTTCATCCATTTATTTTCAGTAGTGCATCTGGGAAACCAAACGATAAGTAGACTGTGGGACCGTAGGGGAGGGAAAAAATGAAAGCATGTGAGTAACTGTCAGATGGGGATGCCACAGCCCCGGAGTGAAGTCCCAGCAGAAAGGTATGAACTGCTCTGAGGGAGTCCAGCCTGCTCCTGGGCTGGGCATTACTCCTCTCCACGCTCTGCCTCAGACAAGCTCGTCCCTGCCCAGGGACAGTAAGGATGAAAACTGTCCCTTGTCCACTGTCATGAAGGAGCTCTTAAGATATGATGAAGTACAGGACATATAAATGCTGAAGGAGTTTGCAGGGTTCCATACTATTATTTCAGGGTAGACTGGGTCTGGGAGGCTCAAATAAAAGCGTTGGGATGGTCATGAATTCCCAAAAGTGCCTTGTAGCCTTCCTTGTCACTCATGGCATTGTCCTGCCTGCACCATCATCACGTGGTCACACCACAGAGAAACGAGCACTTTCCACCACAGCTGGCACAAACTATTTGAGTAAATGAATCAGCGTGGCTCTAAAGGTAAGGCTTGGGAGTGTCTTACTAGGATAGAGAAATACCAAAAATCATGGGCTTTGAAAATATTTTCAAACACAGCTCTCCTTCTGGTCTGGATGTTTCGCATTTGAAGCTTAGATGCATCACTCCGAAGATGGTTGGGGCGTGTCTGGGACCATAAAAGTATAAAACGAGCCAATTCTCGTTTACCAAGGACAAGGGTGTTTCCCTTCTCATTGGTACCACTGGTCTGAAAAACTGAATATGATTACGGACCTAGGGCAGGTCACCCCCGAGAGTACCATGGAGAGACGTGGCCACATTTACATGAGCAGGAGGTCTTTCGCTAACTCTAACTACCCCAATTAGTGAATCTGGGGACACAACTTCCAGCTCTCAATCTATACCTCATTTTCATTCATCATTTAAATGGAGCTGTCTGAAGAAATGTCTTCACTTTGAAGAATCTCTGTTAATAACAAAATGGGCTCAGTTAACTCCTGGGCTTACTGGAGACAGATTTTAGAAAACCTGCTAATACCAGTAAGTCATATTTATTGATTTGGAATTGAATATTGGCCATTTCCTTGTACTTCTAGTATCATTTTGTTACATGAGCTTGCGTGCATCGTAGTTCTCTCAAAGCAGTTAAGAGTTATATAAGAATAAGGTATCATTTATTTGATCATTCACTAAACATCTTTAATAGCTACTAGGCAAGAAGCTAGCCACTGGATAGACAAAGTTGAACAAGAAGTGACACCAACTTCATCAGCTGCTCAAGGCTTAATGTGTTTAGACAGGGTGAGAGCATATTCTGTATTACGTAATTCTCACACCCATTAGGAGCTGGGTATTTTATTAGTCCCACTTTATAGATCATAAAATTAAAGGTCATAGAAATTAAATAACTTATCTAAGTCTTTCCCCTAAGAAATAGCAGAACTAAGATTTAAATTCAAGATTTTCTGACTCTGAAATTTATGTTTCTATTTTCTTTGCTATACTCTCATCCAGAGAGCATCATCTGGACTTCCCAGCTCAGAATATTTGTTCCAGTAAGTACATTTCTTCAGTTATATTCCCTAGTGTTAAAAATAAACGAGTAAGAAATTCAAGATAAACATTGAGTTAAGAACATTATAAACCCCCTGTAGGAAAAACAATAGCAATTCAATTGAAATAACATTAAAATTGTGTATTATATCAGGAAACTGATTATATGATCAAAATGTGCAGCATTTCTGGTCTCCTTGAATATGATATAATTTCACCCTACAGGCACCATGTGTTACTGTGTGTTTTCAAAATGTGAAAGAAAGACCCAACAGGGGTTGTGTAAAGTAATGTTGGGAACTGTTTGATCTTCACATGTAAGACATTCTGAATTAAAGCAGGTATGATTCCAGTTCTTGGATTGAACAAGACTCTACTTTATGTCCCCACTCGGTACAGACCTGGTTTTCTGGGAGGGGCTCGGTGAACTGCCTTGCTGGTCCACTCACCCACCTCCTGACAGTGGAAACCTAGAATAGGGTGGTTCAGGGAGCCACGTAATGCCACATGAACAAAGCAGTTTTCCACATCCAAGAGGGCTTGATGTCAAATGAGTGTCCCTAAGAAGTCCACATAATATAACCCAAAAAGGCAGTTCTATAGTTTTGATTCCAAAAGAGGTTTATTTTGCTAAGTGAATACTATGAAATCATTCCCAATTTTCTTAGGGGAAAAAAGAATACCAGATTCTAAGAATTGTCTCCGGTTTGTCTCTTCATATTATTTAACACTGATTTTAACTTGTAAACCTCTTGTTCTTAAGGACAAGGTCCTGTTTGCATTAAAGATTCCTTCCTTCCTGGGCAGGTTAGCTGGGGCGCAGCATTATTAGAAGGTTTTAGATTTGGATGTTTACAAACACAGAGATGAATGCTTTTCTATTAATGAATGGCACGCCAGCCTTCAGAAATGGTGTTAGGATAAACTTTTTACTTTAAACGTTTACCATCTTGTGTTAGGAAAGGATCTCCTGACATTTACTGCTCAACATTATTTTTTAGCATGAGGGTACCTGAGGAAATGTATCTTTAAAATATTAAAATATTTGTATTACTAGACACAAGAAGTATCTAGCATCATTGCTTATCCCAATAATTAAGCCTCAAGATAGCTGCCTGATCCTCCTGGAACGTTTACAAATTGTCCAGAAAGTACATGTGAGGAATCAGATCTAAATCACCTCTCTGTGGCAGGGAGGGGGGAAGTCCCAATTTTATAGATTGGGAAATGATGGTGTCAAATGTCTATTAACGAGTCAAAGATGAATCGGTGTCAGATTCTGCATGAAAGAGTTTATTCCGAGATCCAGGCTCGTGACATTATGTTAGGTCCTACTGAACCTCAATGTCTCACAGACCTTAAAAAGATTCTTTCCTTACAGAACAATAGTAACGCTGGGTAAGAAGACCGAATTAGAAATCCTACCTCATGTTAATATAGTGAACTAATTAAGTTCTTAATTGGTCTAAGTTATATTGCCGGGAATCATTTAATTTTCTGAAATTCCACCTGGCTAATTATAAATGGATAGTTCCACAGCACCCGAAATACCTCCTCACTCACACCAACTCATTATTGCGAAAATAGTGTTGACGATTTAAAAGCAGCTGGCTTGGCTTCACCAGCCTCCCCACTGGCTTCTCGGATGAGTCACCATTTTTCTCAAGTGAAGAAGGGTTTTGCCGCTGCCACCACCACTGGAATGGCAGAAACCGCAGCCAACCACATGTGGGGGCCCCACTTGGAGTCTCCTCTGCCTCGCACATCATTAAGCCAATTGTCAGCTCAGGTTTAATTACAGCACTTTTATGACTGCTGGTGATGTAAGAGGCACAGTGGGCACACCTTGTTTTCTTTCCACGCCGGGCTATGTTTGTAGTGCTGGCAGTTAGGGCCAAAGCATTTTTCATCTTGCACAAACTGGGCTAATTTATGTGGGAACCCAGACCCTCTCTGTGTTGTTTGTACTGCATCAATTTGCAGAGTCTAATGAGGCCTTTTAAATGATGGAAAAACCCTCTTTGCTTGCATTACTGAATGCCCTTTTAAAGCCTGCCATAGAAAACAAAGATGTGTGACCAAAAAAAAAAAAAACCAGACTCACTTTGCCCTAATTTATCACCTAGCCTAAAAGAATACCTAAGAGAATGATGCTCAGATAGCCTAAGAGGGCAAACGAGCTTCCCCGCCCTCCCCCAGTGACCTGTGTCTGTGCTGCGTCCTCTCTTGGGTGGTGAGAGTCCCCACTAACGAAGCTGGTAAAGAGCGCTTGAAGCTTGAAGAAGTCTGTTGTTTATCTTCTGGTTAATAAAGATTTTATGTACCTGGTGGATTATGCAAGGCAACCTTTTGGAGATATTGTACGCAGGACTTGCAGAAACGCTGAACCAATGAAGCTATCTTCAATGACTTTATGAACCCTGGATGCAGCCAGGCAAAGGGAAAATTCTTAAGTCGTTGTTGCTCTAACCAATGTTGCAAAGAAGGAAGGGACCATATCTAAGGACAGACACAGGTCGGCACATCCCAGCCCAATAAAAGCTATAAAAATAAAACAGAGGTTCCGACTAGTAGACATCAAACAATAGTATGATGGGAATAAGAGATAACGCTTTCGCGAGAATAATTCCATGTACTCACACTGCGTTAGGAGATTAACCCCTGAGCTTATCTAAGGATTTCCTCTACACTTTCCTATTGAGGTCAAAAGTAAACAACCGAGCCCTAAGTTTATATCAACATTTGGGATTCAAGGGGACCCCACTGCTTTTAAAAGTTATTTTATCTGTAAAGTTTTCAAAAAAACACCTCCAAAATCTTGCTCGAAAATAAAAGCAGACCAGGTGTGGTGGCTCACACCTGTAATCCTAGCACTCTGGGAGGCCAAATCCAGTGGATTGCTTGAAGTCAGGAGTTCGAGACCAGCCTGAGCAAGAGCAAGACCCCATCTCTACTAAAAATAGAAAAACTAGCTGGGCGTTGTGGCAGGGAGGCTGAGCCCAAGAGTTCGAGGTTGTTGTGAGTTATGATGTCACAGCACTCAACCCAGGGTGACAGAGTAAGACTCTGTTTCCAAAAAAACAAATACAATTAAATTAAATAAATAAACAAATAAATAAAAACAGAGTAAATTGTCCCTAAGGTATCACTAGGCAGACCTCCCAGCCTCGTCAGCACTGGAATTCAATATCGGCTAAGACTTTACTGAGGTGATGGCAGCATTCCTAACTTAATAAAAGGAAAAACAACTCATAAGCGTCACACTGGCATTTCCAAATGCAATGCTTTCATTACAAAGCTTTGATTTCCCTACAGAGGATGAAACGGTACATGGCTCCTACCCTCTCTCTGCCAAACACTGACACCAAAATTCTCCTTCTTCATGGAACTAAAAGTCCCTAAATTGTGACAACTGACCGTACTCACTTCTCTAAGTCAATGCGAGGTGACTCTGTGTAATTACAGTTCTTTCTCATTTCAAAACCTTCTTAGGAAACAAAAGACAAGGGCAAAAACAGCACTTACAGAAATATAAAAAACTGGAAAAACCACCACGAATGCAATGTATCTCTTAAACTCAACATAAAACGCACGGCGTTGAAGGTATATTAATTAGTATTTTTTTACGGACACAGCCTGCTGGCTTGCCCAAGCACACTGAAAGGCGTTTAAACACTAATGCTTTTTCTAGGGAAAAAAACAAAACAACTTGTTTTCAAATAGGATTCATCTGAGTCATCTTCAGCAATCCCCCCCACCCCCAATCTGATGTCAGGGGGAAACTGTTACAAAATTCTATAGCAGTAAACATCTTAAAACAAGAGTTCAGGAGAGAAAGATAGGCGAAATGGTTCCTAACACTAGAAGAAGCTAGCATTTCTCTTCCAACATACATTTATTTGTATCCAATCGCTTTCCCTATCTTGTGGAAACTGTGTTTAGCTCAATTTGATAGGGATAACTTTTACTTTATCGTTTCATGTTGTTGCATTTTACCCGACTCGATAGGCCAAGAATGAAAAGTAGTAGTGCTGATATTGAGAAACAGAACAGAATTGCTGACTGAAGTCTCATGTGTTAGGAGCAACTCCAGAGTTTTCCAGCCTGGACTTGTTAAACACAAGAGGTAAACTTCAGATAAGGATCTGAGCTCTCGGGTGTTTAACTGAACCGAACCTCCCAACCTTTTTGAGGTTTGCCGATGACTAGTAATTATATTGTCGTTTAACAAAAGTATCTGCGTTAAACCAGAGATGTTACATTAATGGTTAAGTTCACATCCATTAAAAACATCGCACATCTCCCCAGCCCCACACGGTCTCCGTGCTGTGCAGAGAGGGAAGGATGGAGACAAATGCCGGGTAGAGGCCATCAATCGATGGCTAACTACTACCTGTCAGAGTTGGAAGTTACGCTAATGCAAGATGTTTTACTTCTTTTCAGTGTACAGAGGGCAAAGGAGGGGGTACAGATGTGTAACTTACACGGAAACGCAGAGGAAAACCCCCAGAGGATAAGTCAGAGTACAAATCTTGAATAAGGCGATTATATCAAGTTAGGATTTTAATCACCCGTATCTAAGGTAAATGCCACGTTCTTGGGTGTCCAGAGGAGACCACCAGAGGAGAGGGGATTCGTTTCTGGAATCTATAACCCTTTCTTCGAAGTGCTTTTCATTTTGACTAAAGCATAAGCGGGGGTAGAAATTCACTTGTCAGTATTCTCAGACTCAGGGAATGAACACAAAACCTTCACCTGCTTCACAGCTTCATACAGAAGGTCTTTTTAAATTTCTCGTACGTAATATGATTATTTTCCCCCAGGATTACAGGATGCCAGTTGGCTATCTGCTGAAAGTCAAAGTAAGCATATTTAATGGATGTAGAATAAATTCAAAGTTAACATAAATAATGCATTAGTGGAAAAGTCGTGTGAGAACATTTCCAAGTCTTTTTTAAAGGGATATACACCATAAGCAGTGGAGGGCCCCTTAGGAGGGATCAGAGTTCTGTACCAAAAAGGAAAAACAATAATAATAATAAATGTATAAAACGGAACCTGGGACAAAGACCTTCAATCCTAAAGTGAGCAGTGACCCTCAGGATCCAAGGTAGTGGAGTCTGATCTAGAATAATAATAATCATCATCAATAACAATAAATAGCCAAACTGGGGCCAGAATTCAAAATCAAAGTTAAAAATTTTTAATGGGCCACACTAAGTCAGACAGAAGTCAGAGGAACAGGGCTGTCAAGTTCTCTGATCTTTGTATGAAGAGTTACTGTCAGCCTCAGCACAGATCTGCTTCAGGAGGGAAGGACTGGTGGAGACCAGGCCTCCTCAGGTAGGACAGGAAGTCACTCTTGCCCGGTCAGTCCCACATCCAGTTCTCATCAGCCCAGCCCAGCCCAGCCCTGACATTTGGGTACACGACATTGGAAAGTTTTGTTTGTCTTTATGGAAGTTAGTGAGTCTGTGTGCCGAGACTTCTGCAAGCCTTCCCCAAGCTAAGTGCTGGTCATAACACTTCTTTTCAAAATCCTTTAGTGTCTATACCACTCCCAAATCAAGTGCAGGTCACCCTTTAACCTGCTTCAGCCTCTGAACTGTTCCAGGTACACATCCGACTCTCTAATCAAACCTAACCACTGTTCTGTGCCCCCACATGTGCTCCCCGGCGTCTGAGTCCGTGCTACGGCACCTGCTGGTCACTCTACTGGGAATGTCCTTGCCACCGCTCTTCCTGGCCCTATGAATTCCAAATCTACCTGCTCTCCAAGGCTTGCTCAGATACCAGCTCTTATGTCAATCCTTCCTAGATTCCCTGTCTCCATCAGCACTCCATCCCGTAGGCCATATTTTCTTAAGGGCACAGTCTGAGGGTTGGCCCCAGCATCCGGCTAGACAGTTAGACATTCATGTTGAATCTAAGAGGGCTTCAGATGAGACAAATCTGAGTCATCTTCCATTGTTCCCCCAACCAGTCTCCTCCAATTAGAGCAAACTCCTTTTGCACATGTCCATTTCTATTTCATTTTTAGACCCTTCTCTGTGTTATTAGCAACTAAGTGGCTGCCACAGCGCAGCGGCTGAACTTGAGTGCCAATTTATTATTATGAGATTACTGAAGGGTGCAAAAAGTACTAAAAGAAGGGGCTCCATATAGCTGCATGCGACGACCTTCAGCTGGTTTGCACCAAGAGTGGTGCTTGACGTATGATCTGCTTGGTTACGTTAGCACAGGGCATGCTTTGCAGACACCACAAGTCTGGAGGCGGGCAGGACGGAGGCAGATGAGATTCAAGGAGAACACCCAGGTCATCAGACACAGATCCCCAGAGGCCCATCCTGGCTTTAGTAGCCTGACACCCCAGCACCTTCAACAATAAAACCCATTGTGATACCAGTCAGCAGGGGGTGGGGGAAATTTGAAAATCTGTCTAGAAATGCAGGAAGCAGTAAGCAATGTAACCAAAGCTCAGAATGCTGCAAAGAGTGTTTTTTAAAAAAGAAAAAGAAAGAAAAGAAAAAATAGGGATAGTACATTTGATTCCAGTAATATTATATAAAATGGATTTTAAGGTAGAAAACAAGATTCAATCCAGCTTGGGCTTATCGCCTTGTGTAACTAGCAAGAAAAACCCTCTTTACAGCTGAATTTAACAAGTGCACCAAAATCAGACATTATTGGGAGAAGGGCATAGAATAGCAGATGGGCAAGTTTCTTCACAATTTTTTTGCTAAATCTAAGAGTATTTTTTTTTTTGAGACAGAGCCTCAAGCTGTCACCCTAGATAGAGTGCCGTGGCATCACAGCTCACAGCAACCTCCAATTCCTGGGCTCAAGCGAGTCTCCTGCCTCCGCCTCCCAAGTAACTGGGACTACAGGCGCCCGCCACAACGCCCAGCCATTTTTTGGTTGCAGCCGTCATTGTTGTCTGGTGGGCCTGGGCTGGATTCGAACCCGCCAGCTCAGGTGTATGTGGCTGGCGCCTTAGCCCGTTGAGCTGTAGGCGCCGAGCCTAAATCTAAGCGTATTTGACAAGTTATTCATGTTACCAGTTTGAGCAGAGTTTTTGGTGGTTGTTACTGTTTCTGTGGTCATAGCTTTCCAAAATAATATCGTATTTATGACATGTTAACATATAAGCCAGAATTTAGTAAATATCTTTATCCTGTTCTTTTAAATGATACATATTTGTAAATATTGAAATTATTGCACTTCTTAGATTGGCTCTATCAGATTAAATTAAGTGTCTATTCTATTTTTTAAAAAAGAGAAGTGGGGAAGTTGTTCAGGAGTATAACTCCAAAGCATAGATCAGAAAGGCCCAATGAACTGCTGGCCTAGTCAATTAGACACTTAGCACAAAAAGAACGGCCGGCCAGGTGGGACAGGGGGGTGGGGATGTGGTGGTGGCTCCTGGGTCCTTTCTAGGCTTAGAATAAGAAAATCTACAACCAAGGAAGACTCGATTTCTTAGGAACACAAAAGGATTTCTTTTTCTTAACATATCAGGAATGTAAAAGTACTAAACCAGTGGTTCTCAACCTTCCCAATGCCGCGACCCTTTACTACAGTTCCTCATGTTGTGGCAACCCCCAACCATAAAATTATTTTCGTTGCTACTTCATAAGTGTAATTCGACTTCTGTTATGAATCATAATGTAAATATCTGATATGCAGGAGACCTCCAAAAGGGTCGCAACCCACAGGTAGCGAACCGCTATACTAGAGAACATTCAGAAATAAAAATAACAAAAATCTCTCATAACGTTCAAAAGAGACACCTTCAATAACAGGGACTCTCTTTTTTTGTATTTATTTATTTATTTTAAAGTAAATTTATTTCAGGTCAGTGTGAGGCTACGAATAACCAGATCAGAAGATTTGACGCTGTAGGGTAGAGGCCTCTTATGATGCTCTCACGCTATCTTTAGTCTGAAGGAAAGGCTACGTAAGGCAGACAGTGGAACCCCAAGAGTTTTCGTGGAATCAGTGTATACGGAGCAGCATGGAATGAGCTCAGAGAGGTTATCATGCAAAGAAGGAAACGTCTGATAGAGAATGGTGAACTCGCCTTATTTGGAGAGAAGGAAATAAGAGGAACCAGGTGTGAACTTCAGCAGGAAGAAATGACGTGAGGTGATGGGAGTAGTGACGGAGAATTATGAGGTCCTAAAATAGCTTCCCGAAGAGAAAGATTCTTCTCTGGGAGTCTGATGAGACCGTGTTTCCCAGCTCTATTGTATGCAGAGGCCAGACGGGCTCTTGTCTTTCAGCCCCAAAGTCCTGTTTCACTTTATGAGAAGACATCGGCCTCAGTAGAGTCACACATCTGGTCCTAACCACTTACCTGAATTTATTCTGCTCTGACCATTTAAATTTAGAAAGACCCTTAATATCTTGAGTATTATGTCCTTATCTACAAATTGTTTGCCTTTAAAAGAGATATTGTGGAACCTACTAGCGCCATACAAATAGTACAAGATAGCTATTGTTACTGTTAGTAAACAAACAATTAGAACAGGTGGAGGTATCCAGGAAGACTTGAATTTCTAATATCCTAGTTGTGAGATGAGTGAATGGTCAGAGTACATTTGCTTTATTTTTGTGCTTCCTATGTAGATTTAAGTCACTGTATTTACAAATTGCACATACTCGACACTTTAAAAACTTTAGCTGCCCATATGTTTATAACACATGCACAATATTAAATGTTTTGTTCATAAAACACACTAACGTGTACAAGACTTTAAAATTTCAGTCTTGATGTAAATTGCATATCCTGAGTTATAATACAGTACAATACAATAGAATCAATACAGTAACTAAATAAAAAGATGATGACAGCCAGAAGTTTAGACATAGATTCAGTTTATCAGCTCAAGGATATGCAAGACACAGAATACCAAGATCCTTCCTGGAAATTTACAACAAACATATTTTGCAAATTTCTTCCACCAGAGAGGCTATTCACACCGTTATTGAACAACATCTAGTTGTTTTGAACTGTAAGTCCAATCGCTTTACCATTTACCCTACCTATTTATTCAAGTACATCCTATGTTTGTGTTTATAAACCACATAATGGCTGTTTCCCATGGGGCGGAGGATTTGACTAGTCCACTCACATCCGTGCCAGTCAATCAAGGCTGCCTGGTAAGGAGTAGACAGGTTTCTATGCAGAACGTGAATTCCAGGGAAGAGAAATCGCGATTTGCATGAGGAACTGCTGACTCGAGATAATTAACTCAAACTATACGAGAATGAGATATCACATTTCTAATATAGATCTCGTAAAGTTGCTCCCAGACTGCAGGCTTAGTTAAATTGTACCTATGTAGAAGACACCTCGTTTAAAAAACGTAAGATAATTTTAATTATGACCTGGAGTTTCTTGGAATGTAGGTATTCCTCAATTACAGATCTGCCAGAGTCCGGCCCATTGAAAAGCGTCACTGTCTCCCTTCACCTGACTGAGAGGGGTAAGTGGCCGTGTGAACAGCACACCAGTCCGTCTGGGTGGAATTTCTCTTTTTTTTTGAGACAGAGCCTCAAGCTGTCACCCTGGATAGAATGCTGTCACATCACAGCTCACAGCAACCTCCAATTCCTGGGCTCAAGGGAGTCTCCTACCTGTGCCTCCCAAGTAGCTAGGACTACAGGCACCCACAACAACGCCCGGCCATTTTTTTTTTTTTTTTTTTTTGGTTGCAGCCATCATTGTGGTTTGGTTGGCCCAGGCTGGATTCAAACCCGCCAGCTCAGGTGTATATGGCTGGCACCTTAGCCACTTGAGCCACAGGTGCCGAGCCAGAATTTCTGTTTCTAACCTTCTCGTGTTCTGTTTCATTTTAAGTGATTTGAGTATCTTATTCCCTCTGCCTGGGACCCACACCATCACAGACTCCTGTTCTCTCCTTGTTTAAGGTGAAAATCTCAGATTTAATGTAATATTCCCCAAGTATTTGTCACAGGCCCCCTTTATGGTGGTCTTGCTGCATGCCATGCACGTGGCCCCTTCAGGATGCAAGAATTTATTTCCCAGCTGGTGAAAGTGCCACTGTCCACCTCCTCCCCAAGTAGAGCACTTGGCTGGAAAAAAAGCCCTCACATTCAGCCACATCCCTTCTCCCCCAGGGGCAGCCTGCAGTCAATGACCAGCTGGTGCAGAAACATCCCAGTCTCTTGCTCCCACTCTGAAGGGCCACCTCAGGCTCACAGCTCCCTGGGTGTGGCTGAGACTTTTACTGTGGAGACACTGCTAGCCATCTTTGCCTTCTGCCTAACCCTGCCTCCTTCTCTTCACCTGTAGAGCAGGTTCCCAGAGTCCCCAGGGGTCCTTACCGTCAACCACTTACACCGACACTTGACTTGCAGCCTGAACCTTTCTCAGTCTGGTATAAGTACTTCTTGAGCATTAGCACCCGATATTTACCACCATGGTGTCAATAGTTTAATTGCCCATTGATATATCTACGTCTTTATTAAATCCCACAAGCTTCTTAAAAGTAGGACCCATATCTTGTTCACCTTTGTATTCCTAAAACCAAGAACATATTGGGTGCTCGATAAATACCTGCTGAGAGAATGCATCAAAACAAACAAGCAAACAAAAAAGAATGCATCAATAAATGAAAGGGTGCAGAACGCCGGGCTCTGTGGCACATGGATAGCACATTGGATCTCTAGTAAAAGAATGCAGAGCAGTATAATACTTATGGTCAGGGAGGTATGCTAGGAATGCTCATTACTATAACAAACTACAAAATCGTGGTTGCTTAAGATACTAGACGAGGTATCAGTAACCTTTTTGGTGAAGGAAAAGATGGTAAATATTTGAGTCCTTGGGGAACATGCAGTCTCTATTCACCTCTGCTGTCCAGTGCAAAACCAGCCATATGCAAGCAAGCTGTGGGCATTGCTATGTCCCAATAAAACTTTATTTACAAAATTAGGTGGAGGGACAGATGTTCCATCCCACTACTACAATTTTTGATCGACTGTCTTGTTCATGTAATGGTCAGTGTGGGTGTCACTGCTTAGTGGCCCTCTTTATTTCTTGTGGTAATTTGGATCTTCACATTGCTTCTATTTCATACCTCCACCATCCCTTAGGATCTCCGAGTCCTCTATTTCTAGCTAGTAGCAGGGGGAAAGACACAGCTGCTTCCTAAAATCTTTGACTAGAAATTAAATATATAACTTCTGGCCAGGCATGGTGGCTCGCACCTGTGATCCTAGCATTCTGGGAGGTCAAGGCAGAAGGGTTGCTTGAGCTTAGGAGTTCAAGACCAGCTTGAGCAAGAGCAAGACCCCCGTCTCTACTAAAAAAAGAAAAAAAAAGAAAATTTTGCTGGGTATTGTGGTACACACCTGTAGTCCCAGCTACTCAGAAGCTAAAGAAAGAAGGTCTATCGAGCCCAGGAATTTGAGGTTGCTGTGAGCTATGATGCCACAGCACTCCACCCAGGCCAACAGAGTGAGACCCTGTCTCAAAAACATTATATATATATATATATATATATATATATAATACATGTTTTATATGTATTTGTATATATATAACTTTCATTCACATATCATTAGTGTCAATTAGTCATGTGGCCACATTTGAGAGCAAAAACTTGGGAGAAGTGGTCTCTGTGTCTCTCCGTAGTCACTCCAAATTATCAAAGAGAATCACGAGTCTGTAGTGGAAAGCCAGATATCTGTACTAAGCCAGATATCTCTACTACAGGCGGGGAATTTCTCTATTTTGATAAAACAGTCCTAAGCAGATGTGTCTATTCTCTTTTTCTTTGTCTTTTTCCTGAGAATATGTGAAATTTTCATGAAATAGATAGCCATTCATTTATTATCCTTTCACAGGGAATTCAGTAATGAGCCAAAGACACTTGAACCGTGTATTCAACAAATGATGCCTATCTAAATAATCTGATAATCACGCAAACGGTGATAAGAATAATCATTACCACCTTGGGTTTGGGGAGTCCAGAAAGGCTCAGCAAAGTCATATGTGAAATGATATGTGAAAAGAATCAACGTAAAGACAGATAAAGGGCAAAGAGAGTCTCGGGCAGAGAGAGCAGCGGGCTCCTGCACTCTGGGAGCAAGGAAAAGCTATTGAGTTTTAAGCAAGAGGGTGTCACAATGAAATTTCTATCTCGGAGAGATCGCTTCAGTTCCGCTGCTGAGAATAGCTTGGGGATGAGTCAGGAGGATGCTGTAGGTGTTCATGATAGAGATGATGGGGTGAGAAGGAGGCCGTAGATGTGGGGAGAAATGGATGGATCCAAGAGATAAGTGCAAGGTGAAATCAAAAGGACAGGATGATGGAGGACATGTGAAAGGGTTAGGAGAAGAAAGAAAGGGATAATGGGCAACTGCGCCACCCTCTGCAATCAAAAAGCACAGATCAGTGTCAAGTTGGGCAAAAGGGAGTCTGTCTTGGGGGAGACGACCCTGGGTTCAGTTTCAGACATGGTGAGTTAGAAGTGTCTCTGAGATATCCAGGTAGAGATGACAGGAAAATGACTATTGGCCTTGTCAACATGGAGATCTCTGGTAATTTTAAGGAAAGCTGACTCAGTGAACCACGGAACTGGGTTGAGTGGGAGGCGGGGAGATGTGGACAGTGAATTAAAGAAAATAACTAGAAGGAAAGACGGGGGAGGGGGGATTCAGGGTAAAGATCTTGAACCCTTGGGAGAAGTGAGTATAATTAAATACCAACAAGAAGATCCTGCTAGAGAGGGAAATGTTGAATATAAGGGGAAAACAGAGGGGATCCTCAAGATAGAAGCTTCCAAAGAAGGTGGGAGGGAAAGATGGGCCACACAAAGATGATGAGATTGGTTTTAGCTGGGAGAAGGGATGCCCCCTCTATTGTTCCAAAATGCAGAAGTAACAGGTATAGATAAAAGTTTCATGTTTGGATTCCAGGAAGTTGAATAAGACCCCATCTGATAGTTTTTATCGTATTTATGATGTAGGAGTCAAGGTCATTTAAGTTTAGAGAGCAGGACCAAGATGGAATAGGGCAGGGAGAGGAAAAACGGTCAGAGGTTTAAGGGTGGAGAACATGTGAAATAGTCTTGTGGAAAGTGGGAGAACTAGCTGACCTGGGAAATGTGATGGGGGCAGAGCTTTAGAAGCCCATTCGAGGTCCATGCGATTTATTTACAAATGAACACTATACTGTTGTGGCACCAGTCTGCCCCATTGCTTGACTCTTTACTGCAACACTGGACAACAAGGTCTTAAATTCATCTACTAGCAATGTCAAAATCAGACAATCCAATTAGAAGATTTCTAATCCGTAGATGTTTGCTCAATCCACCTTCCCCATTGGCAGGAGAATGAGCAGTGTAACATATTTTGAGCAGTTACATATATCAATACTTTAATTCTCACAATACCTTGCATGGTAAATATGATATACCTTTTCCAAAAAGGAAACAGAAGGTGAAATTTATGAATCGTTGCCTAAAATTAGACCCAGAGCCCACACTAGTTCCACCATGCCACATTGCTGCTCCTTTAAAAACAGAGTCCTACTGTGTGTGAGTCTAATCTCATCTGCTAATCTCAAAGAAACATCAAACCAGCTATACCCAGGAGTCATCTAAACTTTCACTGTGTTCACAATCATGTTCTATTTAAGACTAAGGAATTAATGAAATCTCATTCTGCCCCTTGGCTTCCCTAGTTTTAAGCAGAAGAGTCTATAAACTGCATTCTGTACAATCATTTTCCAAACCTTAACCTGACTCTCCCAGGGCAATACACAATGGGTATATTTTCATGAACTTAAGAATGAAAATAAATTGTCATCTTCCTCCCATTACCACCTCTCCCCTCTCTCTGGCCCCTCCAAATAAAGGTGAGCTATAAGGCCTTCTATGAATTTTTAAGGAAAATAGTTGAGGCTATATTGATGTAAGGCAAAAATCACTGACAACCATTTGAACTCATTTTTACTATTGAAGAGCCCCAAAGGCCACCACGGGGCTCAGAAAAAACAGAGAAACATCTTCAGATGGATATTTATAATGCACCATATTTGTGAATACAGCTGCTTCGTCCTTTTATTATTATTATTATTATGAGACTGGGTCTCACTTTGCTTTCCAGGCTGGAGTACAGTGGCGGCCCCAGAACCTCCAAATCCTGGGACCAACCAATCCTCCTATCCCAGCTTCACATAGCTAGAACTAGAGGCACATGTCACCATGCCAGGGTATTTTTTTTTAATTTTTTTCCTTTCGTCTTGTTTTTTTTGTAGAGATGAGGTCTTGCGATGTTGCCCAGGTTGGTTCTGAGCTCCCAACCTCAAGTGATCCTCCCAACTTGGCCTTCCAAAATGGTAGGATTATAGGCAGGAGCCACCATGCATGGCCTGTTGTGAATACCTTCTTAATTAAGGAAAGGAATTTCAAATGCTGTCTAACACTGAGGGATTCACTCTTCAACACGTTTTGGTATAGACATATTTAAAGTTAAACATGATTGAGGGAGAGGGGAGAATGGGTGGAGAGAGGGTAATTGGTGGGATCACACTTACATCTTAGAAGGGTACATCTAAGGGTGCATCTTAGAAGGGTACAGGTGAAACTTACCAAATGGAGAACACAAATGTTTTCATACAATAACTAAGAAAATGCCATGGAGGTAATGTTGAACAGTTTGATGAAAATATTTCAGATTGTATATGAAGCCAGCACATTGTACCCCATGATTGCACTAATGTACAAAGCTATGATTTAATAAAAAAAAATTAAAAAAACAAAGTTAAACATGATCGACAGCTACCTTTATAAAATTATAAAAAACAAAATGGAGAATACTTGCTTTAAATACAGTCCTAAAATGCTGTCTGAAACATTATGAGTTAAGAGTGAATTCTTCTCTCAAGAAATCTATACATCTCACCCTCTCCCTAAGCTTTTCTCTGGCAAACTTACCTGTGAGTTCCAGTTGTTGAAATAAAATCTCATCATCCTGTGTTCCTGGTCCCAGGAGCCAATTCCCAACCTGCTCTAATGAATGCCTTGGTCCTACGACCTCATAACAATTTTTAGACTTCTAAGGAACTTTCACACCGTCTTTCTAGCCTAACACCCATAGTTCAGAGATGAGAAAAAGAGGCCCAGGAAGATGAAGTAACTTGTCCAAAGATTCACAGCTAATCAGCCGCAGAACTGGATTAGAACACAGGCCAGAAACCGTTACGTGCCACTGAGAAGACTCATGTTCTAAACAGAAGGTGGCAGAGGAACATGAAAGGGTTGAATACTAATTCATGACTTTGAAAATGACTCTAAGGAAATTAAAGAGAAAACTAACAAATGGAAAGCACCAGTAAAAGTCAAGTCTCTCTTCCTGACACGACAGCCATAAGAAGCAGAGATGTAAAAGTGGTGAATGTAACACGGTCGTGGCCACATAGGCGCTCGAGTTGGGCCCATACACCACGTGTATCTGGGGAACATGGTCCGAGAATGGAGAACAGAAAGTATCTCTCTTCTACTTTTGCAAATGGAACTCATACTTTTTCCTTTCAAAGGAAGAGGAGAAGGGAGTGCTTTTGGTTTTTGATAAATGTTTAAAGCTGAGGTAGGCTTAAAAAAGACCTTTTTTAAAATAATTTCTCACATATCAATATTATCTCAGCTGGTATTCCTTACAAACCCATAGAGGGGCCCGTAGATATCATTGTTGAGTGCTACTGAAAATATCATACACTTGTAAAATGGGATTTCTAGTTCAGTTTTTCCTGAGTGAGAACCATACCCCAATCATTGTTTTACGATTTCCCACTTTTTCTCATATTCACGTTGAAAGAGGACGTTCCCTTTCCATGAGGAGAGACGCCTCATACAATCATTTATTGGGGAGGGGGGATTCACTTCTTAGAGTCCACGCTGTGAAACTATTTGCCTCCCTGCAAATGGATCCACCAGCCTTGCCCAAACCCCCTGAAAGTGAACACACTTCTTCAGAGGGTTGTTAACAACACAGATGTTAAATTCCTTGTACTGGATAAACACACGAAATTGGGATGGCTGGACACTATGGGGTCCTGGTTTTAATTTTCTGAAGAACGCCCATATTGCTGTCCGTGTGGAATCTAAGGCAGCCAGACCCGCAGAATCAGAGAGAAGAATGCTGGTTGCCAGGAGCTGGGGGGGTGGGGTAGGGAACGAAGGGAAACTGTTGTTTAATGGGTGTAAAGTTTCACTTATGCAAGATGAAAACGTTCTAGACATCTGCCCTACAACTCTGTACCTTTAGTGAACAGAGTACGTTTAAAAATTTATTAGCAGGGTAGATCTCATGTTATCTGTTTTTTTGCACCCACTGTTGCTTTCAAAAAGTAGGAAAGGAATGATAAGTTTGTAATAAACAAAACAACAAAACCCGTTTGAAGATCTTTATGGGACATTCATGCTTTGAGAAGTTGGCTCAGGTTGGTTTAAAGGATCCAGGAAGAAAGCTGAGGTCATATCCACTTAAGGAAAGGTTTCTTTGTCTAGTACTGTTTATTTAATGTCAAAGGTCATAACTCTTGCTGTTCTGAAGTGTTCTAGACGGTTCTCAAAGAGGTATGCTTTTCTGTGGTGAGGTCACAGGTGGAACTATTTCCACACGTGCATTATAACTGAAATTCAGCGCTGGGAAGCACCCCCCAGAAATGAGGGAACGCGGATTACATCAGCCTGTAGATGAGGCTGGTTTCTCCCTCAGGCTTCTCCTTGACATTGACAGAATGGAGTCTATGAAGGTTATACATTATGTCCAGAGCATGTACCCCTATGATGAAAAACCAGGCCCTCCCACTTTCCCTGAACAGCCTATGATCTATTTTTAGGATAAAAGATTTTGTCTCCATTTTGGCATTTTTCATAGTGCAATAAATACAAATAGTTTGGTGATCAAAAATCTTTTCAAATCTTTCCATGATGTTTTCTTACTCAATAAAATAGTTATAAGAATAATATATATATTTCCCCCTGAGACTTAAGAAAGCTATTTTTATTTTTAATGAGGGGAAAAAGGGAAACAAGATCAAACATTTTTATTTATTTCTGAAATGGCCCTTGGGTGGGGGGAATGATTGGAAGGAAAGAAAGAAGAAAGGGAGAGAGAGAGAAGGAAAAGTTTCTTCACAACGGGTCTGCCCCGAAGCCGGCAAACACGTCTCCAGGACATGGATGGCTGTGCCCTACACTTCAGCATTCGAGTGTGTTAACACAAGACCAAATCCCACTACTTTCCACCACATTTTTCCTATAAATTTGCTTAATGCATATGGGGATAATCAGAGGCACACTGGATCTTTCTCTAAAACGCTACTTCTGTGTAGAAACAAAAGAAAAAGTGGTAGAATCATTCATTTCCTGGGAAGAAGCCTTTATTTTGTTCATGTTTTGCAGGCCAGATTACTACTGCAAGTCTGGATATCGCCCTGTTTCTCCATTTTGGATGCATTGTTGTTCTTTTTTACTTTAATAAGAATAAGAGAAAGCTCTGAGCATTCTAACTAGCATATGGGGTAGCAATAGGCTGTCCTTGCCCTATTAAACATCTAACAGCCTCCATCTGGGGCAGTAACACACCGCCTTCATGAGGAAGGGCCAATTCATTTCTCTTCTGTTACTAGTAGAAGATGGGCCCCTAGCCTTGGAGACAGAAGGCCTGGGCATGGGTCTGGGCTCTGCTAGATTACACTGGGAAGTCACCTCACATTTCTGAACCTCCGTTTGCTCATTAGAAGTAATGCTACCTGCTTCAAAGGATGTGCAGAGGCTCGAGGAAAATACACGGAAGGGCTTGGTAAAACTCTGACAAGTGACAGCTGGAATACACCTGTCTTGTGAAGATGTGACTACAGGCACATGTGGCAACGCTCATGGAGAGTGTGAGGTTCTGAGTCCAGCTGTCAGATGTGACTCCCAGCTTTGCTGCCGCCTTCCTGCACCTCAGCCTCGTTTGTAAACTGTGGGTAATGATATCACCCACCTTAGGGGCTGTGGGGAGATGAAGCATGTTAATACCCGTAGGATGTTCAGAACAGTGTCTGGCACATGATAAGGTCAATGAGAGCAGGGATTTTTGTTTGTTTTCTACCAATGGGGATACGGGACACAGAACAGTGGCTGGCACATAGTAAGGGCTCAATAAACACCCACTAACAGAATGGAGGCAGACCCCACCCCCAGTAAATACCCTCTAACAGAATGGAGGCAGACCCCACCCCCAGTAAATACTCTCTAACAGAATGGAGGCAGACCCCACCCCCAGTAAAACCCACTAACAGAATGGAGGCAGACTCCCCCACCCCCACAGTAGTAGAGAGCTCAGTTGTGTCTTTGGAGCTTGTATGGCTGGGCTCTCTGGGCCTCAGCAAGCATTTTTCTTTCTTTTCTTTTTTTTGCAGTTTTTGGCTGGGGCTGGGTTTGAACCCGCCACCTCTGGCATATGGGGCTGGTGCCCTACTCCTCTGAGCTACAGGCACCGCCCTATTTTCATTTTTTGTAATTTAAAAATATTAAGTATTGATATAAAATATTAAGTACAGGTGTTTGTGTTACCTGGAGCATGTTTCAGAAATAGAAAGAGTCTCTAAGGATCGCCCAAGTTCAAAGGATTCAAGTAATTTTAGTTATTGGTAGCAGTCTCTTATACAAAATAGAAATTCAAACTTTACTGAGCGTCATCTTTCCCTTTTCAGAGGAGAGGTTAGAAACTCTCCCCTTCACCCTGCTCTCTATTCCTCCATCTCCTGGGAGAGTGTCAAGAAGTGAGGAAGGAGCCTGCTGGGAAACCTCTGGGGCTGTGATCCCCAGAGAGCAGGCAGGAAAGGGGAGTTTTGCAGTTTTGCTGCTTTTCTAAGCTCTAATTAGCTTAATTTGCGTTATATGGTGATCAGGATATAACTTCCTTTTTTTGCACATAAGGCACCTTCGGGTTATTAATTCAACAAATTGAATCTGAAAGGGTACAAGATGTTGACAGAAAGGAGTGTTCCAGGCCGCCCTGGTCACCAGGCAGGGAGCCGGGCTACCTTAAGACCCTCATTTAGGAACACACCCACAGCCAAGGGAGGGGAAGGAGGGGGAAACAGTTTGCAAAACTAAGTGATCCCAATTTGGGGAAGGAGTGTTAGGAAGAGGCACAGACAAAGCTGGGAAGAATAGACACCAGAAGGTATATTCTACACGATAGCTGTTTTGTAGAGGCATTGTACTGTGTTTTTTGAACTAAATGCCTATTATCCGCTTGGTGCCTGTAGCACAGTGGTTATGGCACCAGCCACATTCAACAGAGGCTGGCGGGTTCAAACCCTGCTGGGCCTGCTAAACAACAATGACAACTGCTACAAAAAAATAGCCGGGCATTGTGGCGGGCGCCTGTAGTCCCGGCTTACTTGGGGGGCTGAAGCAAGAGAATTGCTTAAGCCCAAGACTTTGAGGTTGCTGTGAGCTGTGGAGCCGTGGCACTCTACCGAGAGTGACAGAATGGAACTCTGTACCACCAAAAAAGAAAAAAAAATGCCTATTATCAAAGTGTTAGTTAAAAAGAAACCCTCTGCACAAACGTGAATGTACTTAATGCTACAGACCTGCACGTGTAAAATGAGTTACATGGCAAAATGTGGCATTTTGCAGATTAGATAAAATAACAACTAATAAAACAAATAATAAAACGAAAGCAGTATGATATTGAGAAGAACTTAACCAACCCTGGTACTTGGATTTCCCTCTGAGGGTAAGGGGGTGCTGGGCGCCCTACTTCTGAGCTCGGCTCCTGCTGCTGGTTTCCCTCTGCAAGCAAGGAAACCCGGCAGCTGTGGGTCAAGGGCGAGGCAGCCCGGGTCTGGGGCCGCTCGGCCAGCTTGTCCCCCAGGGCAGTGCCTCAGTTCCTTGGGCCCTTGTTTCCTGGTGCCCTTTAGCTGGGAGAGTAATGCTAACAATTATCCGTTCAAAAACGGGAGCAAGAAATCGGAAATGCTGATTCCAGGGAGAGTGAGCCCGCCGACGTCGCTTCCTCTGCACTGGTTCTAATACTTACGGGAACCTGACAGATCACCCCTGGAAGCGGCCTTGTCCCTACCAGATGCCCTGCTCTGGCGCCTTCTAAAGGCTGGACTTACACCCCAACGCCTTTGCGCCAGGAGGACCATTTCTGATGGTCGGGGGTGAGGGTGGTTGCAAGGGAAGGACTCAAACACCGCCCAGCCCCGGAATGGGCGAGCGGACATAGAAAACCGAAGCCCCGGGGCCGCAGCACTTTGCACCCCACTTCGCTTTCTCCGCGCACCCCAGGCTGGATGGGGCTGGACGCGGGGCGGGAGGGAGCCCGGAGTTGCATCGGCTTCCAGCAAAGTCCAAGCCCGCTGCGGCAGGCGCGCTCGCCGGGAGTGCAGAGCTCAGCATATTTCTGCAAGTGTTTTGAAGATGCTTTTGAGTGTTCCCATCACTACCGAGATGCGACATGACCACAATCTATTAGCTCCAGTAGCTTTTGAGCGACTCAGCTCGGCCGCAGCTTCCTGCTTACCCGCGCGCTGCCTTGGGGCGCCGCGGGGACCACGCAGGGTGGGCACGGAGCCACCGCCCCCTGCACCCCTCCGCCTCCGCCACCCCGCTCCTGACTCTCAAGAGATTTTCCTTTCACAAACATCGTCGGAAGCTCCTGTCAACAGTTTCTAACAGTTCAGGATCAGCTGTCTCTGCAAACGTCCTTACACGCAGCCTTGGGGTCTGCTTTCTTGACTACGGAGGCACCTGACCCCGGCTGACCTGGATGGCCGGGCTAGGGAGCCCGCGCGAGGGACAGGCTGGCCTCCTCCGGGCAGATCCTGTTTACAGACACAGTTCTGCCCTGATACGACTCCACGTTTTGTTTTGATCGCGGTTCTCCGGTGCAGCTTTTGCAGTTTTGTGTGTGCGCGTGCCCTGCACCCAAGCTGAGGATGGAAAAAAGATCCGAAAGATAAATGCTTTTACGCAGCTCTTTGGTATACATTGGGATGAATTTGAAAGAGAAAGCTCTTGAATGCAACTCATAAACTGTCCTGAGAAAAGGGAGTCAAATGGATTTTCTTTAAAAAAAAAAAAAAAATTCCAATGCGTTTCACACGGTGGGGGGGTGGGGGTGGGAGGAGATGGGAGACAGGCGTTTCTGGAAGGGACGGAGACCCCGCGAGGTAAGGGGGCGCTGGAAGGGTCGGAAGGGGGGAGCCGCTAAGTCATCACTTCTGAATGTGTGTCAGTTGAAACTACAAAGGCGACCCAAAGGAGGGCTTATCCGTTGTTTTCTTTTGTTAGCTTCAGTTGGGAACAGCAGGTAGAAGAAGCTGCACTTTGGTTTTACTTTTTCACCACCGGGAGCTATAAATAGCTGGGGCCCGTGTGGCTTGCTGGCTGCCTCACCTACTCTGGGGCGCCTCGTTATCCAGGCGGTTCTAACTCCCACCGCGGCTTTCACAGGTCGCCGCCCCCGCAGACCCGTCCACAACCTGTGTGCAACAAAGACAAAGTTTGTCTCCACACGTGCGTTTGTGTTGTTGTCGTTATTTTTGTTTTAGCTTTGAGTTCTAGATGTGCTCTGCCCACACGGCCACGCTGGAAGCCAAGCCTAAGTGCCTTGAGCACACACTGGAGATTGGTCCAAGGAGGAAGCGCTGCCCTGGCTGCTGTCGCGCTCCGTGGGTCCGAAATGCACCACCCTTACATTCTGTACCGACGCATGCTAGTCTACAATCTGCTTTCACGTGACGAGTGGTGCAACCAACGTGCATTTTTACAAACCGCCTTGATTCTCCCCTCCGCTCTCCTCAACCAACTATTTTTTTTTCTATTCGGTAAAGAAAATTATTTTCACTTTTGGAACATGGCAGGCTACAGATTCAGAGTTGGAGAACTCCACTTCTGTTTGTAGCTAAGCCATTAGTGCGCTGTGGGCTTGAGGCTGCTTGAAATCTCTGTGTTTCCCCATCAAATGAGATGAGCCCCCCAAATCCCAGTGTCTCCCCATCAAAGGAGATGAGCCCCCCAATTCCTTGTGTCTCCCAATCAAATGAGATGGGCCTCCAAATCCCAGTGTCTCCCCATCAAATGAGATGAGCCCCCCAATTTCCTGTGTCTCCCCATCAAATGAGATGGGCCCCCCAAATCCCTCTGTCTCCCATCAAATGAGATGAGCCTCCCACCTAGTGCTCATGGTATCAGGTGAGTTAGCAGCGGTGAGGCAGGGGAGTCCTTGGACCTTTGACACGTTATAAAGAAGACGGGTTTCTGGTCCACATTTCCCTCCAATTTGTCCAAATATGAGCACAATAAGCAAAAAAGACGTGGCCCACGGACGGCCACACACACAATTATTTTCCTTCTCTTTTTTCCCCTAGTTCTACCAAACTGGGCATAAAACGAAATAGGCAAATTCTCTGGCTGTCCTCTAATGCCACAGGGTGTGTCCCCAAAAGTTGCCCATAAACTTGCCACACATAGGGAAAATGGGAAACTATAGCTAAATGTCCCTTTATTTACAACATACCCACTACAAATATTCTCTGCATGTTGGTCACCTCTGTGTACAATTTTATAATAAATATTTTTCCTCTCCCCAGTTTGTTGCTAGTTGAGAGTATTCACATGCTCAAAACTAAAATACAGAGGGCACCCCTGTGACCTTCTAAGAAATTCTGAAATTGTCCATTCAGCTGACAGTTTGGTCATTGATGTTGAACTTAAATGCTCCATTGTACGTTACATAGGTCCATTGTCGGCGCAGTTGTTCAAAGCCCAATGTTAACGTGGTCAGAATTGTGGCCCCAAGAGCTCAATCATGCCTCTGCGGGACATGGCCACCCTTGTCACTCCCACGACTGCTCTCTAAGAAAAGTGTACATTGATCAACGAGGAGATACCCAGACAGGAGTTTGGAACCAGAAACCATTGTCCCCTCTCACTGGGTTGCTTTCTGGATACATGAGCAATAATGTAAGTTTCTAGAGTATATTAAGCACTCAATAAGTGGTGGATTTTATGGTTCCAAAGTCTACAATTCTGCTAATCTTTGCTAACCTGGCCAGAGGCAAATGAGACTCACAAAGAAAACAATCTCATCTTTTCTTTTGCATGAATATCGATTGACTATGTCTCTGAGGGCACAGCAACAATGCAGCCTGTATTTATAGACAAAAATCCCTCCAGAGCTTTCTCTGCTTGTTTGACCCAGGTTCAAAGACACTTATTGAACAGACTTTTACACAGAATCCTACAGAAGAAAACGAAGCCAGAAATAACCAACCTGAGGTCTAAATAATTTTGAGAGTGATCAAATTTGGGAATTTTACCTGACAACTGCCCTAGAAATTTGAAGCTGTGGAAAAATTAGCAATTATTCCACCATCACTCCCTTTTCCTCCCTTGTCTGGTTTGTCCCAGATTTTGGACATTCCTGTAACACACCCCATACACAGGCGTCTTGACAATTAATTAACTAACCTTCACAAAACTCCTCCGAGACAGGTGGATGAAAAGCACTGTGGCTTTATCTCCACTTTTCAGGACACTAAAAACAGAAAGGTTATGACTTACCCAAAAGTCACACAGCAAGCTTACAGAAGAGCTGGGATTGGGACCAATGGACTCTATCTCAAGTCAAGCCATTGCAAGTCTGCTTCCAAGGGAATATCCCTGACTCATCACAAAATGCAGTGGAGTTGGCCTAGACCAAGTTCAGTTTGCTGATACTTCCTAGAGGGAGTAGCCTTAGACAGAGTTGGCCAGAACAAAATAGAATTGAATTCAACTTAATAGGCAAAGAAAATGGAGAAGGAAGCTCATCATTAAAGAATTTTGGGTTCACACAGCCAAGCTGTCAAACAGTCAATGTAGCCTGGCATCACAGAGACAATGGGTACAGAAATACACGCGAATAGGAAAATGGTAGGTTCCTGGTGCTGTCAGAGGAAAACAAAGACTTCTATAAACAAGACCCAAGTGTCTGTGGGGCATTCAAGGCAAGTTTACAGTCAGCTTCTAAGTTTCAAACCCTTGCAGTATTTCTGGCTACAGTTTACAAGACCACAGAAGCCCTGCTAAGGCAGGCGCAGCAGCGTGACGTTACTTTGGGTGATGATGTGTGGCTTCCTGTCCTTTTGTATTGTGAATTCCATGTGATTCCCAAATCGTGTGTACTTTCTCATTCCTTGCACGGAGCTAGAACACCATCCTGTTTGAAAGGCCTTTCTATGCAATATAGTAACTGTAGGAAGTGATTGCCCCGAGGAAACAATAACAGAACAAATTATTGCTTAGTACAATCCAGAAAGATCCGTGTTCAGTAAAAGACTGTGTGTTCAGTTATATGTGGCTCGTGAATGCACCTAGACACGAGAAGGCAATGTTGCTTGTAGATATTATAGTAATCTTCTGACATCATAAACATCTCCCAAATGGAGAGTGGAAAGTAAACAGTCAGCCATCTCAACACAAACGCAATGCAGAATTGCCCTGGGACCATGAACATAACCATCGGCTTGTTATTTGAAACTATGCTTCAGGTAGCCTTAAAACATTTGTAGGTGAATTCTTTATTTCTCTTTTAGAAGTCATTGACAACTGCAACTAAAAAACAGCTGGGCATTGTGGGGAGCACCTGTAGTCCCAGCTACTCGGAAGGCTGAGGCAAGAGAACCGCTTACGCCCAAAAGTTGGAGGCTGCTGTGAGCTGTGTGATGCCACAGCACTCTACCGAGAAGGACATAGTGACACTCTGTCTCGAAAGAAATAAATAAATAACTGCTAGGATACAACAGTAGGGAACAAAGATGCAAAATCCATCCCTGGGAAGAGAAAGGTCTTGAGCCAATTTGAGCCAACTTATAGGCAAATGGGCAGAATCATCCCCAACACCAGTTGCAGCCAGACACACAACACTGCTTTTGTGTAGCTCACCTGAAGTCAAGGAGAAAACATCTTAAAAATTAAAATATTACATGCCATGAGATGGATTTATCACCGAAGTGCCGAATGAAAAGCGAATGTTTAAACTAGTCCCTTTGCTGTGAGATTTTTTTCCCTTTAAATTGTCATCATTGGTAAACTTGTGAGTTTTCCAAAAGGCTTAGTGAGGATATGAAAACAGGTGCAATTTCTCAGACCAGACATGCTGAATTTAGTCTTGTTGGTTCTATTTTCCTCAGTCTGAGAACTTTTTGGAAAACAATGTAGACTGATGATGACAGAGGTAGACCAGGGTAGTCAGCAGTGCTTCCAGTGGTGCCCAAGTGGGCTTTGAAAACAGTCTCCCAGTTGCACGGGCACCTGCATTCACTGTCCTGCCAATTTAAACAGAACCAATGAAAATTAAGCAAACCCAGGAAACTGCCTTTGGAAAGAGTGCTGGTTAGAAGGGCCAGACTGGGTCCTCTTGGCTTATAAACAAGTTTGTGGTGGCCAGCATGAGATGGTAAGGATGCTACTTACTGCTTTACAATAAATCATAATTATACCTAACCAGTCAATCACATGTGTCAACCCAAATAAATGACTGAGGCAAAAATCTCAAAAAAATCATAATTATAAATTTATCACTTTTATAGCATGACTGTGTTTTTTATAAGACACAACACCCAAGGGATGTCCTCTGGTGATATTGCCCTTTATCATTTCCTTTTTAGTTTATTTATTATGCAATCTTTTGATGAGGTGAGTGATTACATTTTCTACTATTTTTTCTGGCCCCCGTTGTATTTTTACTTAACACTGTTACAGCCTCTAATGGTAGAGCTTGTGTGGTGTTCCTCACTCCAACCTGCCAGCCATGAACGCCCTTGGTTATCTATCCACACAAGTTGAAAGGTGGGAAAATTCCATTGCAAAGTCATTGGTTTGATCCCCTTTTAAATTACACCTAGGAACAAAGCAGCCTTCATAGAGGAGGTATTGTCTGTTGCTTTTTTTCCTGATCACAATATCACCCCTTTTCAGCCCCTGCACCATAGGCTCTCACCTGAATATGGAAAAACAGGAGACACCTGAGTGGTGTTTGTTTCATCTGGCATCCCTCCCCTGCCCTCTCTCTCAGCCCTCCTCGCCAGAGCGCTGGGTTCTCATCTACCGCTTCTGATTCTCATTTTTCAAGATTGGCACTCATGGAGAAAGAGCTTATGAGCACCAGGCTAGATCTTATCCTCCACGGGTTTCCTCTGGAGGGACTGGGGACAGGAAAGTGAACACAGAAGGGACCAGGGAGCCAGTGAAGGTGGACCCAGGTGAATCCCTCATCAGGCAAATTTAAGACAGGATCACAACAGCAATTAAATCAAACTCCTAAAAAAGTAGACTACATACTCTTCCGGGTGCCTGGGAGGGAGGGCAGCCCAAGTGCTCCTGGAATCACCAGTTTTACCCTTGGCCATGAGTTTTGCAGCCGTCTACACGTCAGAATGATTCAGATACCACTTGGAGCCCCAATCCTTGCTTCACAGCCATTGGGACCAACCCCAGGCATAAGCTATTCTATGCCCCTGACATGTCCATGGAGAATAATCACCCTTCGAGTACCCTTGGTGCCTTTCCCCCTGCTTTCTCTACCCCAGTGCCCAGACACACCCCACGTCACCCTCCAAGAACCCCTGCTACTCTGCACCCACAGAGTCTGGTGTATTAAACAAACTGGCTCTTCAATCTAGGAACCGGGGACTGAGTGGGTGGGAAGCAAATGAAAAAGGTCACCAAGTGGGTCAGGGAGAAAGAATTTGGGTGCTTTTTTTTTTTTTTTTGTAGAGACAGAGTCTCACTTTATCACCCTTGGTAGAGTGCCGTGGTGTCACACAGCTCACAGCAACCTCCAGCTCCTGGGCTTAGGCGATTCTTTTGCCTCAGCCTCCTGAGTAGCTGGGACTACAGGCGCCAGCCACAACGCCTGGCTATTGGGAGAAAGAATTTGTTTCATGAGTAAAACCAACAAAAATAGAATATTTTTTAAAATATTTGGAAATGATGCCACTATTATTTCTGTTTCCAACTAGAAATAGATCACTATTTTTGTGAGGTTACAAAAGGGTTGGTAGTTTCTGATAGATACTTCTATGCTCCCTTTCTTTCTTTTTTTCTTTTTTTTTTTTTTGAGACAGAGCCTCAAGCTGTCACCCTGGATAGAGTGCCGTGGCATCACAGCTCACAGCAACCTCCAATTCCTGGGCTCAAGAGAGTGTCTTGCCTCCGCCTCCCAATTAGCTGGGACTGCAGGCGCCCGCCACAACGCCTGGTCATTTTTTGGTTGCAGCCATCATTGTTGTTTGGCGGGCCTAGGCTGGATTCGAACCCGCCAGCTCAGGTGTACATGCCTGGCGCCTTAGCCCGCTGAGCCACAGGCGCCAAGCCTATGTTGCCTTTCTTGACTGCATCTAAAAGGTGTTACACTTCCATGGGAGACCTGCCTCTAGCAACATGTACAGAGCCGTGGACATCACCTCTGTAAGACATGCACCAGCAGAGTGTTTCCAGTCTGAGTTGGAAAGCGCTCAAAAGGTCATTAAGCATACTCCAATGGTTTTCTCAGATGATGTATGAATTTCTTTGATTCATCCTATTTATTTTAAATCCATTTTGTGGTTCTTCCAAAAGCCGTAAGACGGGATCATAACGATGCGTCCACCTCAACTGTGCAAAAGCATAGGGCTGCTTCAGAAGATACAACGCCCGAGGTCTGCAAGGAGGGACTGAAGTTAGCCCTTACCTTTTAGGGTTTGTGCAAGATGCAGAAATAGCAATTTCTGAGTTTCATTCTCGAATGTCTTGCAATTTTTGTAAGTGTTCATAAATTGAAGAAAGCAAATTTAATCCAGAAATAGGTGTATAGGGGGGTTGTTTGTGTGTAAAGTAAGGTATTTTTGAGGGCATACATAAAAGGGGGCTAATTTAAATAAAAGACTCAAGACTCTTACTCATTTTGAAAATAATACAATGTCTTTTCTCAGAAGCACTCAATTTGACTTTTGCCTAAGAGTGATCAGGGCACTGAATCACTCATTTGTCCTATTCAAATTATCAACCTCTCTGCCACTTAAAAATAAAAAAAATATATAGGATTCTTTTATCAGGATAAAAATCATAGAAGAAATTGAGCAAATCAAACAACTTTCTCTTAGTAGGGGAAATAGTAGAGTCAATTGATTTTTCTGAGGTCTACCATCAAATGAATGGTATATCTTTTAGGGCCCATAAATCAATATTCTATGTATACACACACACACACAACACATTCTGATTGCTTATCTGTCAGCTGTTGACTTTACATCAGTATTTCATGTGCATATACATGTCAAAACATTGACATATGGTCCCCACAGAACCCCTGAACATGGAAAAAATTCAGTTGCCTAAGATTTAATTAGGATATGAAGTCTGCAAATAACATTAACGATTTTTAAAATAGCTCATTATAAAACAGTATGCAAAATAGTATGCAAGCATAACTATACGCTTATATTTCTTATTTCTGATTTTGTGATGAAGGAAATATACAGTTAACAAAATAAAGCCCATGTCGATTGCAAGAAAAGAATTCAGAGCTCGTTCCTAGAAAGACTCACTGCGTGGTGGAGATCTAAGGATGGCTTCTCCTCGGTTTTCCCTGTCTCCGAAGAAGTTACTATTTAAAAATTGAATAAGCCTTCTGGAAGGTTTATATATGTTTTACATGTGCACATATTACATATCTTACTAGGAGTGTATTATCCCCTAGTATGTGATTCAGGAGGTATTATTCACCCCAAAACCATGTGCTTAAATGAATATAAAGACAGTATTAGTATGCAATTCCTTTTCATAGTGGTTAATTTAATTATGGGCCAAAGAAACATCAGTGCTGCTGTTTATATGTCACATATTAGCTGACCCCTACAGCAGGGAAATCTTTGAAGGGCTAAGCCCCACTCTCTGTCTCCCAAAACCATTGTAGAGGGTGCAGAGTGGGAAAATCTAGAGTGAAAACTATAACCGTTAGGATCGGGGTTAGTCTTTGAACATCCAAGACTAGACAGATAAAAATATAACGTGACACTGGAAAACAACAGATTTTCCAGGATCACCAAGCAATCTTTGCACATGGTCTTGTGGCTTGTCCAGGCAGAAGCCTTCTGAGGCAGCAGTGGCCTCTCTCGGTATCAGCTGGCCTTCATCTGCACATCTGCACACCTCCAGGTTCCACGACTTCTACCCTTCTTTATCTGAAAGCTCGGCTTTTATTGCTCTTGCTGACCCAATGCCAAAGCATAAATATATCTCTGCTAGAATTTGTGCCAAGAAGAAGGACGTAAGTTCTACCAGCTCAAGATCAGACGTATTTTCTACTTAAGCAACCGAGCAGAGAAACAACGGCTAGTCCTCATTCTTCCCTCCTTGGGCCCCTTCATTCACAGCTTATTAACAAACTTTCCCATGGAGGTGTCTCCCCAGCAGCCTGTAAATCATGGCCTCGCATACCTCACAGCCAGACAGACTCACTGACTACAGAAATGTTGATGGCTTGAAACTCTGCACGGGACCTACAAAATAGCCCTTGACAACCTTATCACCAGGAACTGCCGGCCACGCGAGCCAGTGCGCCACCAAAATGGGAATCTGTCTGTTTGCCTTTCTCTGGGGCATTGCGAGTTATTAGGCAATACAGCCCGTTTCCTTCCTTTCACCCAAGAGGTATTGTGAGCAAACAATGAAAACCCAGCTCTCTATTCATGTTTGAATTTTGCCATTGTGTGTCTTTCTGTATATGTGTCTGCCTGGCACCACCAAAGTGCAAGATCTAATGTGTTTCTGGACACAGTTCAGCTCTGGTTACCTGATCACATAAAAACACTTGCAGGGAGAATGGGCATCCATTTGTAAGGCCATTGACGGACGTCTTGCTTTGCGTATTTTTGCAATTCCTTTTTATGTTGCTAAGCAATTCTCTCCCTGTTCACACACTTATTTGCTCACTCGGAAAAATATTTTGAGTCTCTCCTAACACGTGGGTTGAGTATCCAGCTATGTGCGCTCCGCATTCTGCAAGAACGGCTTGTACAACTAATGTATGGCGTCCCTCACCGCAGAAAGTCCATCGGGGGAAAATATATGTATTTATTGTAACTTTTAGACACACAGAAAGGAGTTCAATAAATGGATTTAATGCTTACTCAAAATTTAAGAATCCATTAGGAAGTTCAGTTTTACTATGTCAGTGCGAAACATTTCAGACCGTAATCATACCCTTTCCAAATCCCATTTAAAGTAAACCATTTATTTTTTCTACTTTTCCCACAAGTGCCTTAATGCAGATTTTGGATACCTTTCAGAAGAGACCTGTGAGGTAATGCGCTGGAGAGACATAACAATATTTATAAAGTTTGGAAAATCTTTTGCTAAATGAATGGGAAAAATAATCTTCAGCTTTGGCAGAATGGATAATAATATTGATACTGAATTTGGTTGTTTCCTATGATTTTTGTAACAGATGTGGGGTGTGAGCTCCCATTATTATTCTTTCATGGGTTTTAAGGGAAGATTTGAAATGTTAAAGGTTCAGGGCAAATTATTACAGTGCTGAAAAACAGTCATATGATTCTCATTTTTCCAATGTTGCATTTTTTCTTCGGTAACATAGCATACATTTTGATTAAATAGACAGACCTTGTTTTTCATGTAATTTTTACACTCATGGAATAAAAAGAAAAGAATACAAACAGCTTGATTGTCCATTTACATTCGCATTCACCACTTATCTTAAAGTTTAAGGCAGGAGCCCAAGTGTCCCTGTATCACAAATGGGCATCGATCTCCAATAAAAGAGAAGGCAGTTTTGGTCCCTCTGACTCATTCGGTTCCTGGGCTACTGTCGCTGAAGGTGGGAACTGCAATATGAACACCTGTCCATGAGGAACTAGACTTGAGATAACCAGCTCATTTCACACGGGCCATTGTCTAGCCATCAGATGGTAATTACTTCTGTCCCCACCAGCCTCCCCTGGACCCCAGCCAGTGGGTTGTGGGTGGAAGGGTCTGTATCACATTTCCATTCATCTGAGCATCCAGTCTCCTTCTTGCTTGTTTTCAATTACATTGACATGGTGGCTTTGGCACATAGTAAGTAAATAGCAATGTATTCGAAAAGAAAGGTCTGAAAGCCAATATCTGAAATATACTCTTGAGGTTTCAATGAGGACAATGAAATTGGCACAAAAATTCTGGCATTCTGACTCAAAGTCGTAAAATACAATTAATTACGTTAATTGCAGCGCATTTGTAGAATATTACGCAAATGCCAAATGCAACAGAGGAAAGTCTAGAAAGTAGTGGCAATGTTACTGGAAGTCCTGCAAAGTATATAATTAGTAAATGGGCTAAAATATTGATTAGATGGGGGAGGGGAGAGGAGATTGGAAGTGTTATTAAATGATTTACTTTCATTCTCACCTTTTAAAAAACCTACCCAGAAAGAAAATAAAATTCCCTGGATAATTGTGATATTCTAGGACATTCTAGAATTAGTTTTAAGATGATTTTGCTACCTCTATATTCTTCCTTTATCCTTTCACTCCCAAATGCATGGAATCTCTCTTCCCAGGGACGTTCCCTCCCTGAGATTTTCCACACCAGGTCTAATGCTAAAAGTTTTGTGTCTTCTTATTGAGTGGTAGAAATGACCGAAATTAAAATAAATAGCTACTTCTCCATGGCATAGCTCTTGTGCGCTGTTAGTCTTGGTTGCCAAATCAGACCTTCTTCTTCTCATCCTTAATTTTCTCTGCCCTCTTCTCTGAAAAATCAGCCGTCTTGAGCTTCCCAACCAGCCCTTAACAACCTTCATCCAACCCCCATTTCTTTTTACCTTCTTGTCTTTCAGTGCACAATAAATTAAAAATGCTAAATTTTAAAATATCAAACATTCAATTTTTTTTTTCTTTTGCATTGTTTTATCTCACCACAAAGCATTTTCTCTGGGATGTCAAGCACTGTTCTCTGTCTTTACAAAGTCTTTTCAGAATGTTAAATAATCCAGGAAGCATTTATTAAAAGTTAATGTGCAGGTAATTCTGCTACGTGCCAAATCCGCAGAGACATTTACAGACCCATTTGTGCTTAAAGCCCAAGAACAGAAAGACAGACTCTGATATTCACGAAGAGAGAGCGAGTAAGTAAAGCGTATTTCAATATCGTGGGTGCTCTGATAAAATTCCAAACAGAGGGAGTAGAGGCAAAAAAGAAGGCACATAAAACAGGTCAGAATGGTGACATTTGAAATGGATTTGGGGGGTTAATTGGGAATTGCCACATGGAGGGGAAGGGTGGGTAAAGACCCAGGGATTTGAAATTGTGTTGAGGGTCCTGGTGGTGATTTAGGCAACAATAACACTAAAGAGATTGGGAAAGGCTTGGCGTGCTTCACTAGGAAATCCAGACTTCTTCCAGTGTCAACTAAAGGACTTCAAGTGGGAGGAGCCTACAGGTACATGATACGTTTAAGACCTTTGTGACTATGGGTATTAACTACCGAGAGCCCGAAATGAAGCTACAATTATGAGGCTGGAGGGAACGGAAGAAGAGAGACCATAGTAAAGAATTGTTGAACTTGGTTACTGACCAGATGGCATCAAATAAAAGCCATATAAATAAAAATGAATTATGGGATTTTTTTTTTTTTTTTTACTATTTTATTCATATAAACCTGAGGCAGAAACACCACAGACAGTGAGAATCCGTGTTGCCCAGGGGAAGAACGCCAGCAGAATATGGGGGTTGGAAAGCTTGGATGTAAGCCTGGCTTCTCTGCTTTCTAGCTTAGCTACTTAGACTCTTTGAGCCTCAAATTTCTTACCTCTAAAATGGGGAAGTAATGATGTATCCTTTACAAGAGGACCTAGACCATCACAGGCATTCACCAAATGTTACTGGATGTAAAATATCTTTAAGAAGACGGGCTCAAAGATGCCACCTTATACCTGTAAGCTGAGTTGTAGGATGCTAGGAAAAAACAGAGCCCACTGCCTGGCCGAGTCAGAAGCAGCAACTGAAGGCAAAGTGGCTATTTAGAGCTCCAGCATCACGCAGTCGGTAAGGTAAAGAACCACCAACAGCCTCTTTGCTCTTGGGTTATAACCACAAACCAAAGGGAGTCTTCACGTGGGCACAAAGTGAAAACAACAGCTGGGAACATGCGGAGTTTTTCAGCCTCACCTGCATACGAGACTCACATCCCCGTGGTGTATCATCTTCAAACAGAGCCATATGCTCAGAAGAGACGCCCGTGAAAAGCCTAACAAATTCTATCTTAGCCAACTGTAGACTGGTTCTAATTTTATTTTTAATTTAAGAATAAAGGTCCAATTTCAATCCAGAATGATTTTTGTCATCATAGTTGGCTTTCAACACAAGAGGATGATTTAGAGAAGATTTTGCATACGTGCATATATACACATACGACTTTCATAACATGTATCAATTAAATAAAAGTAAATTGATCAAACCATGAAGGTGAAAATATAAAAGCATTATTTGTACTTATGTATGTGCTTCTTAGGAATCAATGAAGTGGTCAGTCCTTATGAGACTATAGCTTATTTCCCAGGCTGGATAATTAATCAATGAACAAACATTTACTGAATTCACTATAAATGAAACACTACTGAAGATGAAGTGGTGTGCAAAAGGTCATGGCCTCTTTGTCCTAAAATGTTAGATAGCACCATGGAGCCATGATGATTTGAGCTGAAGGTGGGATATGCTAAGCACCCAAGAATGATGGCAGCTAAAAGTTGCAGAAATTCCAGAAAGGGAGAGCCTGCTGGAATAGAGGATGGTCAGAGAGCTCTGTGGAGATGCTTAACACAGTCCATGAACAGGAGAAGCAGCTTTTATGCGTTTGAGGAAGAAGGAAAGAAAAGAAATAATACCTTTTGTGGTATCTACTATGATTCGGCTCTATTTTAGGCAACTATTTATGAAAAAAAAAAAAAAGAGCCATCTAAGTAGGAAAGTAGAAATGTTAAGATGACATCATGGAAAGACAGACTTCTTTCTTCAAAAAAAAAAATACTATGTGTGAGTGCTTACTATGTGCTAAGCGCCGTGCTAAATGCATTATGTGAATTGTTTTACATAAACTTCAAGAGGATCAAACCGATGAGGGAGGTACTCAGTCGCCTCTTTCAGAAATGAAGGAGACAGAGGTGAAGAGTTAAACACATCCAGAAAATGGTAAAATCAGGCACGGCTTTGAATCACCTGACTCTGCTATCTTGCGCTAATGACCTGTATTTGCAGAACTTGTTTAAACCACATTGCGATGCTTGCTTTCCCATTCTTGAGATATTTTGCTTAGAATGTTCTCCAACTCCATCCAGGTAAATACAAAAAAGGTAAAGTCTCCAACTTTTATAATGACTGAATAATATTCCATGGTATAAATATGCCACAGTTTATTAATACACTTGTGCATGGGTCGATGGACACTTGTATTGTTTCCACATCTTTGCAATTGTGAATTGAGTTTCTATGTGCATTCAAGTGTAAATGACCTCAAGCATCCCATGTCCTCAATACTAATTTGAAATGAGTGGATGAACAACTACAGGCTCACACCATATAAAAACACAATTAAATTCAAGAAGGGGGAGTGGGGAAAGGAGGAAGGGGATTCGGTAAGCTCCCACCTATCAGGTACCATGTAGGGCTATAGAGCACATCTCCTGGGTAAAAGACTCACCTATAGCTTGGACTTTACCTTATAAATGCAAACAATGTGGTCTAATGATATGTACCCTTATGTCAATCCAAAATTTAAAAAATAAAATGAAATAAAATACATTGGGAACCACAAAGTGTTCCTCCACTCAGCAAATATTGACCACCCCTCTCGTGTATCAGACACATCCTCGGTACAAGAGATACACAGACATAGAAACACATCATGGGGCTTACAGTCTAATAGTTAAGATAGAAAGACGGAAAGATAAACAGGCTTTTCTAATACAAAGTGTGATGTCACTCACACAGGGTGCCATGGAAGGGTTATTTACCCCTGGAGTGGGAAATGTTAGACAACCCTTTGTAGAAGAAGTGACCCTGGATAGTAATTTTAAAAGAATAAAAGGACTCGCCAGGCAAATAAGAATGGAAAAGATGTTCTAAGAACAGGGAATGATGTGTACAAAGAGAGAGAGCTGAGAAAGATTATTGGCACTGACTTCATAGCAAAGTTTGGTAATCAATACAAAACAATGTAAAATGTGCTACTTTACATTCCTTTTATGTGAAATCTTTGCGATCTGGTGTGGATGTTCCATGTATAGCACATCTCAGTTTGTACTCTCCAATTCTCTACAGCATTGATTTGTTATGTCTGTACCTGTGATTCCATGTCTTAGATCCACAGTTACATTGGAAGCCACTTAAGAACTGAGCCTTTAGCCATCATACCTCCCAGTAACCAGATAAGTGCTGAAATGATCAACAAGTATTTATCAACTGGTCGTTAGTTGGAACCCATATGTGGACGGTAAACCGGGTCTCAGGTGAACCTTAGATACATGTGTAACACTCTTGAGACTATTCTTTCTATACCAATGAAGAAACTTTTTTAAATTTGTTAAACTGAGATCAACTACAATATGATAGTTTAATACAAACAATCTAATTTAGTTCTAGTATTTTTATTTAACTAAAGAAACTCTGATGATGACAAAATACACACATCTTATTTGAATTTGGTGTATTGTCACAGTTACATATTGTTTATATGGTTAGAGGTAAATTTCCAAATATTATTATTATTATTTCCAAATATTATTAGTACAAAACTGGAAGAAATACAATAATAACTAGATAATTTTTAATCATTTTAAGAGATTTTAACAAAACTTTCTCAGCAACTAGAAGAATAAGCAGAAAAAAATCACTAAGAATATTTATGATTTGAACAACATAATGTGCAAACTTGATCCACTATACCTACAGAAAACAGAATACCTCATAACCACAAAATGCACCCCCTTTTTAACCACCTATAGAACTTTTAGAAAAAACGGCAATATGCTGAACAAGTAAAGCAAGTCTCAATGACTTTCAATAGACTCAAATTACACAAAGTATATTTTCTGATCACAATGTAATCAAGCTAGAAATAAATAGCCAAAACCAGAAAATCCTTGTACATTAATTGGAAATGTACATTGATTTGGAACCAAGAAATAAATTTCTGAGTAATTTATAGTTAAAAAAGAAATCACACTCAGCTGTATGAAACCACACTCCTTTGTATGTTCCAAAGCCGGGTAAAAACACTACAAAACAAAGAAAATTATAGGCCGATATTCCTGATAATTACAGATGTAAAAGTTCTCCAAAAAATGCTAGCAAGTTGAATTCAACAGCACATTAAAAAGATCATACACCATGATCAACTGGGATTTATTCCTGGCATGCAAGGATAGTTCAACAACCACAAATCAAAAAATGTGATACATCAGCTTAATAGAATGAAAGATGAAAACTCATATGATCGGCTCGGCGCCTGTGGCTCAATGGGCTAAGGCGCCAGCCACATACACCTGAGCTGGCGGGTTCAAATCCAACCCGGGCCCGCCAAACAACAATGACGGCTGCAACCAAAAAAATGGCCGGGCATTGTGGTGGGCGCCTGTAGTCCTAGCTACTTGGGAGGCGGAGGCAGGAGACTCACTTGAGCCCAGGAATTGGAGGTTGCTGTGAGCTGTGATGCCATGGCACTTTATCCAGGGTGACAGCTTGAGGCTCTGTCTCAAAAAAAAGAAAAATCATATGATCTTCTCAAAAGATGCAGGAAATGCAACTGACAAAATTTAACATCCTTTCATAAAAATCTCTCAACAAATTAGGTATAAAAGTAATGTACCACAATGCAATAGAGACCACATAAGACAAGCCTGCAGTTTACATCACACCTAATGGCAAAAACTTGCAAGATTTTTCTCTAAGATCAGTAACAAAATAACAGTGCCCCCACCATTTCTAGTCAACATAGAACTGGAAATCCTAGCCACAGAAATTAGAAAGAAAAAAACATAAAAGCCATCCAAATCAGAAAGAAAGAAAATAATTTCTGGTTGCATATGATGTGATATGATATATAGAAAATCCTAAGGACTCCACCAGAAAAAACTATTATATCTAATAAATAAATTTGATAAAGTTGAACAATACAAAATTAACATATAAAAGTCATTTATATTCCTATATAATTAAAAAGAACTATCCAGAAAAAAGTTAAGAAAACAATTACATTTACAATAGCATCAAAAACAATAAAATGCTTAGAAATAAATTTAACCAAGGAAGTGAAAGACCTGTACACAAAACATTGATAAAAAAATTGAAGAAGACACATAAATAAATGGACAGATATTCCACAGTTATAGATTGGAATAATTAATATTGTTAAAATGTCCTATAACCCAAAATAATCTACAGATTCAACACAATCCTTATCAAAATTCTAATGGTATTTTTCACAGAACTAGAAAAAAAATTCCAAAATTTGCATAAAGCCACAAGTAAAAATTAAAATAGCTGAAGTCATCCTAAGAGAGTAAAACAAAGCTAGAGGCATCACACTTCCTGATTTAAAACCATATTATAAAACTATAGTAATCAAAACAGTGTGGCAATGGCATACAGACAGATATACAGACTAATGGAAAAGAATAGCGTGCTCAGAAATAAACTCATCCACATGTAGTCAACTACTTGACAGGGCACCAAAATTATGCAATGGAGAAAAGATAATCTCTTTAATAAATAGTGTTGGGAAAACCCGATACCAAAGAATGAAATTGGAAACTTATCTTATGTCACTTACAAAGATTAACTTGAAGTGCTTTAAAGACTTAGCTATAAGACCCAAAGCCACAAAAACCCTAGAAAAAAAAGAGAGGAAGATCTCCCTGACATTAGCAATGAGTTTTTGGATATAATACCAAAACACATGAGCAACAAAAGCAAAGATAAATAAGTGGTATTATATCGAACTAAGCTATTGCATGGCAAAAAAAAATGATGAATAATAACAAAAGGCAACCTATAGAGTGGGAGAAAATATTTGCAAACTATACATCTAAACAGACTAATATCCAAAATATATAAGGAACCCATACAACTCAACAGCAAAATTTTTAAAAATGGGCAAAGAACCTGAATAAACACTTCCCTTAAGAAAATGTAGAAATGCTCCACATGTACATGAAAAGGTGTTCAACATCGCTACTCAACAGAGAAATGCAAAGTAATACTGCAATGTCACTTCACACCCATTTAAACAGCTATCAGCAAAAAACAAGAGATGAATGTTGGTGAGAATGTAGAGAAATGGGAACCTTTGTACACAGCCATTACAGAAAACAGTATGGACGTCCCTCAAAAAATTAAAAATAAAACTACTTTATGCTCTAGTAATCCAGCATGGGTGTGTATCTGAAGGAAACAAATCGATAGTTTGGGGAATTTCTGCACTCCCACAATAGCCGGCACATGGAAACAACTGAAAAGTCCATTAACAGGTGACTGGATAAATGAAATGTTGTATACATACACAATGAATATTATTCAAGCATCAAAAAGAAAGAAATTCTTCCATTTACAACAACGTGGATGGACCTGACGGATATTATGCTAATTGAAATAAGCAAGGCAACTTAGTTTGATACAGTACCACTTACTACCACGCAACACGTATACGTGGAATGTAAAAACATCCAATTCACAGAAGCAGACAGTAGAATGCTGGTTACCACCAGCTGAGAATTGGAACATGAGGGGTAAATGGAAAGATACTGATCAAAGGCTAAAAAATTCCAGGCTCGTTTGAGTGCAGTGGTGTTTACACCTAATTGATCACAACCAATTACAGATTCCTTTATTCCTTCTCCACTCCCATTGCTTCACTTGACTGGCCTAAAAAAAAAAAAACAGGGTACAAACTTCCAGTTATAAAATGAATACTCTCCAGAGATCTAATGTACAACATGACAGCAATAGTTCATACTGTAGTGCATACTTGAAATCTGCTAAAAGAATAAATTGTAAATGCTCTCAACACACACAAATGGTGACCGTGTGAAATAATGGGTATGTTTACTAACTTGATGGTAGTAATCATTTCTTAATAAAATTATTATGCTGTACACCTCAAATATATACAATATTATTTATCCATTATACTTCAATAAAGTGGGGGAGGTACAAAACGATGATCGCCTTGTTTGAGAGAGAATGGAGAGGGAATAAGGGAAAGAATTTTACTTTTCAATTTTATAACTTTCTGTGACCCTTTAAAAAAAGCCATATGCATATTTCACTTGTGTGTGTAAATCATATACAAGGACATACCAAATAAGAAATTAGGAAGTTCTATAGCTTGGGATGGAACCAAAGTGTGTGCTTATAGAAAAGTTTATAAATTTCAATAAAGTATTGGGGGCCAAGGCTGAAAGTTCAATGACTATGTACCTATCTTAAGACTTTAGAAAAAGAAAAGCAAATTAAAAGACATAAAGATAAAAGAAGAGAATTATGAAATGGAAACAAGTATATATAATAGGATCAACAAACCCCAAAGTAAATTCTTTCAAAAGGTCAATAAATTTGATGAAATCTTGCAGAAGTGATCAACAATAAAAAGAAGTTACAAAACAAGGAGACATCACTACAAAATCTACAGATAATCAAAGGATAGGAAGAAGAGATTACAAACAGCCTTATGCCAAGAAATTTGAAAATGTAGATAAAATAGAGAAATTCCCGGAGAAACAACATTTACCCAAACTGACAGAAAAGAAACAGAAACAGGATCCATGATTTAAGATCCTCTCACAAGAACATGCCAGGCCCAGACCACACCACTGGGAAGGAAGACCCAACACCAAACTATTTGAACTTCTCAAGAGAACACCAGGGGTGGGAATATTTCCAAACTTACTTTGTGAACATAACACTGATGCCAGAGCCCAGGAAGTACATTTCTTTGTACCCCAATCAAATAACTAGGAAATGAATTTTTTAAAAAGACACCATTTATAACAACATACACAAAAATATATGTAGGCTCAGCACCTGTGGCTCCAGCAGCTAAGTCGCCAGCCACACACACCTAAGCTGGTGGGTTTGAATCCAGCCCGGGGCCCACCAAATGACAATGACGGCTACAACCAAAAAACTAGCTGGGTGTTGTGGCAGGTGCCTGTACTCACAGCTACTTGGGAGTCAGAGGCAGGAGAATCGCTTGAGCCTAGGAGTTGGAGGTTGCTGTGAGCTGTGATGCCACAGCACTCTACCCAAAGTGACAGATTGAGACTCTGTCTAAAAATAAATAAATAAATAAAATATATATATAATAATATTATATATTTATACATATTATATATATTATTATATGTATAAATATATATATTTATATATAATATATATAATGCCTAGGAGTAAATGTATATTGAACATTATTGAAAAAAACTTTTTTTTTTTAATTGTTGAGAATTCATTGAGGGTACAAGAAACCATGTTACACTGGTTGCATTTGTTGGGTAAAGTCCCTCTTACAATTGTGTTTTGCCCCCAAAAGGAAAAAAACTTTTAAAGCTTAAATATATGAATGCATAGAATGTATGCAAGAATCAAAAGACTCAGGATTGTAACAATGTCATTTCCTCCTCAAATTAATGCACTCACAAATTATAAATAATAGCAATAAAAAAATTCCTACAGGATGTTTTGTGACCTTGATAACATCATTTAAAAATTTAGATGGAAATGTTGAAAAGGCAATCATGCTAACATGCCCTTAAGTTCTATGTTTCTCCTTTTCCTTCATTGATTCTTTTCCATCTCTTGGAAAACATTCCTAATTGTCAACATGGATAATACAAGTTCTGCTTGATATGCACGAATCATCCCAACTGGTATCCTAAATTTAAAATTGGAAGAGTAAAAAGAAAAACAAACTCCAAGGAATCAACCCCTGACCTTGAATTTCCAAATGCTTAGCCCTCCAGTGGGAGAGTCCCACACACATTTTCCACCAGCATGGTGTGATTTAGAGTTAGTTCTACCAAGGTCACTGCCCTCCCCAAAGCAGTCAACCCTTTCTCCCTGTTCTTGAGCCTTTATGTTCTGGGGATGGCAACGCAGAGTTGGCTTTACAGGGCTAACATTTCCACCCCATCTCCTAAGACAAAAGGACACAGAAAGAGAAAACGGGAAACTTGCAAAACTGAATGAGATACAACATACTCAACCTTCCCCTGGACTTTCCCTGCCACTCACAACAAGAAGAATGAACTGGACTTACTATTTCGCCCTTTAACAAGAGTTTCTTATCGTGAGTTGAGTATAACTGAACTACCTCAAACTCTCCAGGGAGATGACTTTCCTCTCAACCATTCAAATCACAAGTATTTGCTGTGCCCGGACTGAGCAGATCTAATTATTGTTTCTGGTTTGTTAATTTGAGGCTTTAAGTTGACGGATAACATTGCTACCCTTACTCCACAGGATAGTAGGGGCAAAAGAGTTGGCCACAAACCCTGTTTGTTCTCAGATCCTTCCACATGGGCCCTCGGAAGCTAAACCCCCACCCCACCCCAAAGTTTGGGTGTTAAGTTTGGGGAATTTGGTTACGTTTTCAGGTGATTTGGGGCTGGGGGTGGGGCTGCCAGCCCACGCATGCCTTTTGCTTCTGCTGCCTGATGAGAAAAGCAACAGCTAAAATAGATAATAGTTTAAAGCCAAGGATAGGTTTGGTCATTACCAGCAGAGGTAGGAGATATTTGGGGAAATTTGAGTTACTGTCAAACTCAGCCACTCCTAACCCAAAGCGAAAGCCAATACTTCGTCCCAACTCTGTGAAGCCAGCATCGTAAGGGTGTTTGATGGAAAGCATACACTATTCAATAGCTCTTTGGAGAAGTCACGTGGCCTGGCTTGAAAGATTCCATAACAGTCAAACATTCCCCCGGTGATGTTAAAAGGATTTCAAAGTTAAGTAAACTGCCTACTCCATAATTATGTCTAAGAAAGAGAGGCTCTTTTTCTTGTATTTACTGTATGGACGAATTAGTCATTAGGTGGTATTCCTGTTAGTTGTTCCAAAAAGGAAAACAACATCTTCCTTAGGAGAATTTTATATGGCCATGCCTACTGTGACCCAGAGAGAAAAACATTTAGCAAAATACACTAAAATACCTTTAGTTTTTATGTGTGCACACACCAAAACATTTCTCTTTGTATTTCGATTGTTAATAGTCCGACCCTTCTCATTGATTAGTAAAGTGGCTAATTACCAAATCTCTACTTCAGTTTAGACAATGTAGATTCATCTTTAATGTCAATAGGGGGAGAATGAAATATATGCTACTTGAAACAAAAAAGGTGTCTGAGGCTTGAGTGGTTAGCAACCACAGTTCATGACTTCTCAGTCGACACTGGTTTACAGTTGATATTATCTGACAAAAGAAGGCAACAGAACTGTGTTCGCATACCATGGTATGCTATTTATGAAGCAGGTGGAAGCTAAGGTCCTTCAACCAATTACCACTTTCCCTATCAAAATGCCAGACTCCTCTTGGGTAGATAGTTAACAAACATATTTTTAAGATGTAAGGAGATGGCCCCCTTTCTTGTGAAAGAGATAGGGCCAAATTCCCATGTTATGTGACCAGGGAATTGGGTGGATAAGTCTGTAATGCTATGAAATCTCCCAGTCCGTGTAGGAAGAAGCTACCAGACCAAAATGGAGCCCAAGCCAACCATGGCTTGACAGCTAACATCAAAGCAAGAGGGCCTTGGTTTTAAAGAAGTGTTCTGAAAGTCTCCTCAATTGCATGAAACTCCATTTTTTTCTGCCTCAAAAGATTAAGTGTTGTGTCAGTTCCTATCAGAAAGTAGAATCTCTACTTCCAAGAAGTCAGGTTATTTCAAGCCTGCTGCCATTGCCTTGTCATTTGTCAAACTCTGAAAGCAAACTTTTTTCCAAGAATTATCTCATAAGGACCTCTGTACTCCTGTTATACCCTGCAGAATATTTCATTATTTTACTTAAGTTTTTATCCCACTGATGACCCCAGCTTAGGCCCAACAGCACCATGAGGATATTATTAAACTCTTCATAAACCATTCTAGATAAAAGCAGCACAATTTCCACTTTGGATTGAATTGTTGGCTAAATAAATTTAAATCCCTTCTTTGCTCGATGTATGTAAAATATCCTAAGTGTTTGCATACAAAGTAGGATAAAACCAATGAATGACTCAAAGGCTAATTGTCAGTGTCTGTATTAATCTGTATCTTTGTGGTCTTGTTATTGTTTCTTTTAAAAAAAAAAAGCTTTAATTTTGATCATTTTATGAATTCTTTAAAAATGGACAAAAACTCAAACTCAGAAATATTTGATTTTCATCCAGAAAAGCAATGCTTATAATTAGCACATTGATATGATTATACCAAAATGGCCAAATTACAGAATCTCAGGCTGATTTGAGTTGACTAAACTCCATGGAGCCCATCCCATCCACCCAGGGTCTGAACACATAGTGGAGACTTCCCTTAACCTCAAGACAAATTTCACAGTCCCAGAGGTGAAGCTAAGAGTGGGTTCCTAATAACAGGGGGCTGCTCAGAAAAAGGTAACACATTAGTTCTTTGAAAACAAAAATACTTGTTGAATTCATTTGCCATCCAAAATCAAACATCTCCTCCCTGTCTTTAAAGACACCTGCTCAACCCCAATACCCGCAGTAATTATTTGTCTTTAATTAGTTTTGAAATAATGAAGTTAAGTAATCAAGGGCATAAGTACAGTCATGTTCAGTATCCTTTTTGGTTGAAGACCCTGGTAAGAGGCAGTGGACGGTGGTAGTCTATTCACTATGCTGTATTCCTGTCAATTTAAATAACTGACCTGAGGACCAGCGTGTGGCTGTGTGGACACATCCCCCTAAAGAGGGAATGTGATTGGTAAAAGTAACAAACATCACCTGGCCAGGACCAGTAGCAGGTTGCCTTTATGCTTTGAGCGTGCGGCTGTGTGTGGGGAGTGTGTACTTTCTCCCTGCAAGGAATCTGGAGCTCCCTGCCTTTGCCAGTAGATCGGGCTGTTTCTCACCTGAGCTAATAACAAAGGAAGATGTTACACTATTTAACAAACAAACCATGATAAAACCACGTAAATCCCAAGAAGAGGCCAGACTCTGCGGTGTCCCCCGACGCTTAACTGGGATTTGCTCACAGCTGAAAGCCAAGGCCTCTAAGCCAGGGAAGGGGCCGGGCTCTGCAAGCTGCTCTTGGCTGCAGCGCGCTCCTTGGCCTCTCTCCATGTAAACAGCGCCTGATTAATGCCGCAGAAGGGCTGTGAATCACGTATTCCGCTGCATGGAAAGTCAGAATGTCACTTTTTCCTCGTTTAGAGCACAGAGCACTGAGCTATTTAATGAGGCATCCGTAGCAACGACATAGAAACCGCTGCCAGCCCCACGATGCCCTTTGTGTGGGAGCAGCTGACGGGGCACCCGGGGAAGCCCCGCGCCGCCACCCAAATCCGCGTTCCCGGGTCTGACGGTCACCACCGGGACCACAAGCGCATGACAAGGCTCCCCTTTGATGCGGAGACAAGAGGGGTAAAGAAATGTCTCTGCCCCCCAGAGGATAAATGGGCTTGTGCCCACTCGGTCACAGCTGCCCTGTATTGATCAGAGTCTGGGCGAGGGCCTGCTGCCCCAGGGGCACCTGTCATGGCCCTGCCTCCAGCTGGGGAGCCCCGCTGAACGTAACCGACGGTGAAACCCAGTGAATCCAGGCAAGCTTAAAGTACAACACCTCCCTGAAGAAGGAAGAATGCCAAAGACGTCCATCTTTTTTTTTTTTAATAATTTTATTGAATCATAATTGTGTACATTGGTGCAATCATAGGGCAGAATGTGCTTCATATACAATCAGAAACATTTTGATCGTACTGTGAGAGGTAGCCCTCATAGCATTTTCTTAATCACTATATAAACCTCCAACTCTTGGGCTCCAGCTATCATCTTGCCTCAGTTTTTCTATTATTAGTAGAGATGGGGTCTTGCTTTTGCCCCGGCTAATCTGAAACTCCTGAGCTCACGCCATCCACCTGCCTCAACTTCCTGGTGCTAGGAGGCTACCACTCCAGGCAGAAATTGACAAAATCTTTTTTTATGTATAATTTTATTAAATCATAATTGTGTACATTGGTGCAATCATGGGGCACAATGTGCTGACTTCATATACAATCAGAAATATTTTGATCGTACTGTTAAACATAGCCTTTATGGCATGTTCTTAATCACTATATGAAGACATTGATATTCTACATTTAATAAGTTTCACCAGTACCCTGCTAAGATGCACCGTAGGTGTGATCCCTCCAATTTCCCTCCCTCCACCCGTCCTCCCCTCTCCCCTCCCCTCCCTTTCCCTTTTCCCCATATTCTTGTGCTATAATTGGGTTTTAGCCTTCATATGAAAGCTATAAATTACCTCTATATTAGGGCTGAGTACATTGGATACTTTTTCTTCCATTCTTGAGATACTTTGCT
>CAUYRH010065630.1:0-14593 GCA_963574655.1 Perodicticus potto | reverse complement strand
CTCTGAGATTCTTTCTTTTGCATGGTCTAATCTGGTATTGATACTTTCTATTGCATCTTTAAGTTCCTTAATTGACTGCTTCATTTTGTTCAGCTCTGCTATATCCTTTTTATATTCGTCATAGTGTTCATCTCTAAATTGATTCTGTTTTTGGATTTCCTTTTGGTTATTTTCCACTTTATCAGCAGTTTTCTTCGTTGTTTCCTTCATTTCCTTGATTGTTTACATCATCTGTATTCTAAATTCCCTTTCTGTCATTGCTAACATGTCCTTATAGGTGGAATCCTCTGCAGGAGCTACCTCACAGTCCCTTGGGGGGGGGGGTTGCTCTAGACTGGTTTTTCATGATGCCAGGAGTTTTCTTGCTGATTCTTCCTCATGAGTGATTTCTTTTATCTTTTTCCTGCCATAATTTTCCTTTGACTTCCTCCTGCTCTTTAAGTTGCCATGCCTCTGGACTAGGGTTCGATGAGTCCTTTCGGTACAGGACCAGAAGGATGAGAAGATTGAAGAGCAAAAAGGGAGAAAGAAAGAAAAAAAGAAAACAAGAAAGATGAGAAAGGAGAGGGGGTGGGTAGAAGCAACTATTGACAAAAGGAAGACAGGCACAGAAAGAGGGGGACAGACGCAATATAGGTGTACAGTAGGGTACTTTGACCCAATCTTAAGAGCCCCCAACCTCTGGGGGTGCCAAGTTGGGTGGTTAGGTCAGCAGCTCTTTGCCAGCCTCTTTGGACACAGTACCCCACCTCCACCAAGTAGAGAAGGAAGACAAAAATGCAATAAATCAAACCAAAACAAGTAAACCAAAAACTTTACCGGATAAAATTGGGGAAAAATCCCAAATAATAGGGGTAGAAACACTAGCACAAATGAAGTTCTAATTTTTGAAAAAGGCAACAATGGAAAATTATATTTAAACTAGAAAAATGAAGAAATAAAAGAAAGAAGAAAAGAAAAGAAAAATCTTTAAGGAAAATGTTGAAATTAAAAACAAAACAAAACAAAGCAAAACCAAAAACAAAGCAGTATATATGTCTTGCTTAATATTGTCTGGGCAACAGGTGATCTTCTGGGGTATGATATGTTAATCACAATGCTGATACAGCTGTACAAAATGGAGACTGGAGGCCTCTAATGAGTTCTCAAACCCCGCAGGGTGGAGAACCTAAATCCTCCTCAGCCCACTTAGAAGGCACTTTAAATTGCTAACTTGGGCTAAGCAGAAGCTTTCCCAGGAAAGCACTTGTCACTGGGATCACTCCTTAAGTGGCTATCCACTTACCCAGTGTGCCAAAACCAGTCTCACTCTATGCTCCTGAGGGCTAAGGCTGCTAGGCATCTCAGTCCCCACCTTTAGGCTACTCAGTCACTAGATTACTTGCTTCCTTCTGATGCTTGTTCTGCTACACTGAGGGTGGAGCTTGCAGGGGGCAGTTCTCCCACAATGGCTCCACACAGCCCACAACCAAACATTGGTAGCTCCATCTGGCTCAGTGGCTCAGTCTGGGGACCTAGACAATACTCAAAGACCTCTGCACTCTTGCCCAAGTTCTCCCAAGGTAGTTCAACTGAGTGCCAAGTCCAAAAACTCTCAAGCAGCTCACAGGTAAGGCCTTTTCAGATTGCAATCTCACTGCTGCTGTACCCACAGATGCCGGCAGGATTAGACCAAACGAACACATGCAATCACTTGCCAGTACTCCACTGCTTTTGCCTTCCTCAGGGGGTCCAGAAGTCTCACGCTGTCTCCCTGGGTCCCCAAAGGAATGTTTCTGGGCATATTCCACAAGCCAGAGATGCCTGAAGTCTTCTCTCCCCAATCTCATTGTGCCCAGTTGTAAGGAAGCTGTTACTCGGCCGCCATCTTGCTCTGGAACCTCCCAATGATTGTTTTTTAACATTTGAGAGTAATTTGTAATTTATTTGCAACTCCTTATCTAATCACAGTTGATTATCTGAACATTGACAATGCTCTATAGCTTGTCTTTAATAAGAGAAAAAAATAAGTGGTTAATACTCCAGTTGGCTAATAGCCTTACTTTTTTCAGCTGAGGAACTCTTCTGTTTCAACAGGTTGCTTATCCAGTTGAGGCCTTTCAGTTTCCATCTTCCTCCTCTTCTTCATGGTATTTGATATAGTAATCTACTCCTCTCTGGACAAGCTCCCCTGTCTCATCTCCCATGATAGCACAGTAGTTCTCTGGCTAGCCCAGACATCCTTTGCTTCAAGTCTTTTCAGCCTCTAAGATTCTATTCTAGGCCCTCCTCTCTTCTCATTCTACACATTAATTCTTACACAGAGCTGGGGACAGAGTAAGTGGTGATTAAGCATATTTTGGGTTGATGAATCCAATCAATCAAGTTTGAATTTTTCCCTTTCAAACCCCAAATATAGGCATGTTAAAAAGTGGCAGAGGAAATTAATTTTAGAATGCAAGGAAGTGTTCATTTTAACTTGGCTGGGAATAGCAAAGTTAAAAAAAAAAAACATTGCATTAGTAATATATAGTTATCATAGGTTCAAATTTTTATTTATTGTTACCTACTCAACTAATGTCTACGAGCTCAGCAAAACTATGAGTTGATCAGAATCTATTTTTGTTTCCCATTCCCTTCCCAGCTAGCACAAGTGCCAGACTCAATATATTATCAATAAATATTTGTTAAATTTTGGAAAAGGAAGAAATGAATTAATAACAATCTCATAATGATTTTGTAAAATGTCTGAAAAGCTGAAAGTTGCGTAAACTGACAGGAAGGAAACAGATACCAGGGGAGCAGGGGGCCCAGCCAAAGGATGATCATACTGGAGGGAGATTAGAAGTTAAGCTTGGATCTGCACACTGCCCACTGTCCACTGCATAAGTCCACTGTGCAGCTGCAGGAGACAGAGGAGGGCACGGGAAAACTATCATACCCCCTGCAGAGGGGGTGTTTAGGGGTGGAGAATGATGTAAGTAATCATTGAAACTTGTATAATGGGGGTGCCATATGACAACATGGTGGGTCACAGTAAGGAATTAGAGAATGACTAATTATGGGGAGAAGGAACAATGACTGGCTTCATCCTTGTTGAGAGGTTCAGATGCTGCCCTGTTCCTCTGAGTCACTTTGGTCAGACCTGACCTCTGAAAGTGCCAGGACTGAGCAGAGATTTAGGGCAAATAAAAATCAAAATTGCTCTGAAATAAAATCATCTTTTTTTCTGCCACTCTTTGCACATTCCTAGGCCACTGAAGGCAGCTTTTGAGAAGCTTTTAAATTATTTTTTTCTAACAGTTTCTTAGTTAATTCTCCATTATTAGCATCATATTCTTGCTATGATGAATATGATGTCATAGCATCATATCATATGATGTCATAGCATATGTGGCATATTCATCATGATGAATTGACAAAAATTGTTGATAGATCGTGGGCTGTACCTTCTAAATCAAATCCCTCATATTTGCTCCTCATTCAAACCTTTCAATCCAGTCCACCATACTTCCCTGTAAGCCTTCTAGCCACTAGACTAATTTATTCACCACACTTAAAATATGCCATTTATTTCCTTAACTTTGCTTACTTCTTAAACTCTTAACTTAAAAACAACAACAATTTTTTTTTTTTTCAGACAGTCTCAATCTGTCACCCTGGATAAAGGGCCGAGGTGTCACAGCTCAGAGCAACCTCAAATTCTTGGGCTCAAGTGATCCTCTTGCCTCCCCAGGGACTACAGGTGCCTGCAATGACACCCAGCTAGTATATATATACATATATATATATATATATATATATATATATATATACACATAAATCTATTTATACACACACACACACACACACACACACACACACACACACACACATATATATATATATTTTTTTAGTAGAGACAGAACCTTACTCTTGCTCAAGCTGGTCTTGTATTCCTGGGCTCAAGAAATCTACACATTCTAGCCTCCCAAGTTGTAGGATTATAGGCAAGAGACACTGCCCTGCAAAAACCAACAACAACAACAAAAAAAAAAAAAAAAAAAAAAAAAACTGGAGCAAGTGTCAGCAGGCAGGGCCACAAGTACATCAGAGTCCAAGACGCTTGTTGAATGTTTATTTTGTACCAGAGCACTATACTAAGTGCTTTATATGTATTTACTACTCACAACAGTGCTTTGAAGCTAATTACATTATAATGTTCATTTGCAAAAGGAATCAAAGAAATGCAGAGCTTGGTAAGTTTTCCAAGAGTGCACAGAATGGTAAAGAATACGTATCAAGTGCACACATTCATCCAAGTGCACAAACACAGGATGGGAACATAACACGCACCTCCTGGGCAGGCCTGTCTTCTCTGCTCCCCAGGCTAGACTGATCCTGCATTTCAGTCAAACTTGTCTACCACCTACTTTATGACATTCTTATTCCTGATCTGTGTCCTCTTACCTCAAAAATCTTCTTCCTTTGTCTCCATTGTATTTTTTTCTTCAGGATTCCTCTGAAAGAAGTCCCCTCTCCATTCGGTCAGAGCCTCTTCTCCACCTGGGCTGTCCTTGCAGACAGTGGCAGGTAACCGAGTTCTACATGGTGTTACCGTTCCCTTATTTCAGCATGTGCACCCAAAGGCCCTAAGCTAATCAATGGCAGGAATCGCATCGTGTATTCTTTTACGTCATTCACAGAGCCTTGGAGTATCAGGCTTCTGGAAGCTTCTACTAAGTTTGAGAAGAGAACCCACCTCTATTAAATTGACTTTGATAACGATTTTCTATGGAAGCCCCTATTGCTCAAAAAATGCTCTTGCACTTTGTCTGCATTTATTAAAATTCATAGATGCTAGCTTTAAAAAATTTTTAAGGAATTATTTTTAAGACAGAGTCATTAAAGATACAAAAAAGTTATTCACAGGGATGTTTGAAATTATGGAGAGTTCTGAAGCTTGAGCATCTTTATCCTTTTCATGATACATGAAATTGTTTAGAATGAAAGGAGACTAATAGGGAAGAAGGTATTATTTTGTTTTTGTGCTGAAATTAATTTAATGGCATGCTCAAAAGAATGACAATTCAAATGGCTTTGAAGCAGAAGACATCTTTTACTATTCTTATTATCAAACCAGAGAACATAGCCATTCCTCAAAATGTGGCTCATTAAGTTGATTTCAAAGCACCTTTGTTTATTTTAATTGTACATGTCCATCTACACTCTAAGCCCTTTTATTTGCCTTAAAATATTCCCATTTTCTGACAAGTTTCTAATCTCTCTGGGAAATTTAGTGACACTTTTCTCTGTCACAGAATGCCACATGCTTACAGCCCCAACCCTTCTGCTGAACTCACAAAGCTGCTGATTCTCTGGTTTGTGTCAGACCCTGACACCTAAATTTCCTTTCCAGGCAGCTGACAGCCAATTCCACTGACTGCCTTGCCTCTGGATGTTCAGGTCATCTAGGGCTCGGAGCTGGCAGGATTTCTTCTTTCTCCTTCCTTACGGCCAAGGTCATATCCTGGGAGACTGACAGTCCAGGAGCAGATGAAGAGTGTCTCTCTGGCTGATGTGGACGTATGAGGAACAACTGAAGTACTCCAGGAGGCAGCTGTGGTTCAGAGAGAGCCCTGGACTCACAGTGACAGGGATGTGTGTGCCTCTCACTTCTGCTCCTTAGCATGAGTGTAACCAGGGGCAAGTCAGCGCGGCTCCCGGAGCCTCCCTTTAGTCCCTTGTGAAATAGACATGATAATACCTATGATGTAGGATTGCTGCAATAATTATACAAGGTGACGAATGCAAGAAATATATAAATGGAATGAGTGCAGAAGAAAATATACACTTGATTTCTAAATGTGGGGTTTCCTGCTTTCTCCTTTTGGCTTACCATTGAAATAAAATAGGTCAATGCATTCGCTTACAGCTAAAGTCAACTGAGATTAACTAGAACCATTCAGAAGTTAAACTACTCAGAGCAGAAGAAAATTGAAAGCCACTATAGTTGGGTGAACTCTTAGAAACAGACAAAGAATGACTTATGCCAGAAAAATGGTTCTACTCCTTCACCCAGCCAGTTTCACATCTTCCCTGTCTGTCCATCCATCATTGCAGCTCTGCCCTGAGGAGAGGATACCAACAGGCACAGAATGAGGCTGTCAGGGCATGGTGGGACAATTAATAACTCAATTTCACTGTTAAATGGATCGCAACTCAATACTATATATTTGTAAGCCACTGTATAGCTTGTATAGCACATTCTTATTGTTTAACTCAAATCATTTTATATAGTTGTGTGTGCAAAAAAAAAAGTGTGACATAGTTGATTCCTATGATCACAAATTCTGGAGCTTCTAGAATGCTGGCTGGAAGCCAAAAGTCAACATATCCCTCTCTGCAGAGCCCACTCCTCCTGTCACTGCCTGGGGGCCCTGCGGACTTTCAGGAGCAATCTCAGTTTGCTGCCACATGGGCCACTGCTGAGGGACTTCTGAGCACTGAGCTAGGCCATTCTGTCCAAAGCAGGAAGTTGGGCAAAGTCTCCCTTGAGCAGGCACAGGTGTAAAGACAGCGTCACTCCCCACAGCGCCAGCGTTCAAGGCAGAGTGCTCACTCCCCAACGTTATATTTGTGGAAGAGGGTTCCATGGCCTGAACTCTTCATATTAAACCTACTTCGATTTGGGTGGTTTCCTGGTCATGAAGGCAGAGGACATGCTACTCAAAGTGCTGCTCTTTGGGTAAAAATGAGGTACACGAACAAGGAAGCAATTTAGCCTCTTTCAGTCAGTTTTCCTGATACCCTCGAGGTCAGACTCACAGCAGGAGTCTTCTTCACCAACCCCATGTGAATGCCAGACCTCAGGTCTTTCCTTGCCCAGAAAATACAGCACCAATCTATTAAAACTGAATGTAACAAGAGTCAATAAAAATAATAAATCAAAATGACGTTCCTAACTCAAGAAAGCTGTATATGTGGTTGAGAGAACTTTGCTTCTTAAAGTGGAAAACAAAGATCCAGTAACTCACTGAGTCTTGGGCCCCTTGAGCACCGTTTTTATAACTTAGAAAATCCCTGCTTGAATTCCCCCAGGATAGGTATTATCTGCCAACCAGGCATAAACCCACTCTAAAAGCCTTGTGTCAGTCACCTCACTGCAGAAATACCCGCACGTCGCATTTTAGCCCTACTTCACGGATGATGAAACTAAGGTTCAGAAATGCTGTATCTGTACACTACTGTATCTTCAATCCCCAGAAGGGAGACTATACAAAGAAAAAGAAGAAAGATACCAAAAAAGAAGAAGAAAGGAAAAGAGAAAGAGAGAGTGAGAGAGAGAAAGGAAGGGAGGAACGAAGGAAGAAATGAAGAGAGGAAGGAAGGAAGAGGCAAGTGTAAGAATTTAGCCAAGATTAAGATGGTAATAAGCAGCATATTTGGGCATTGAACTCATGTCTGCTGATTCTGGCATGCATTCCAAATTCTAAAGTAGCTTTCTGTTTGAAGAATTAATGAAGAGAATCCTAGACTCTGAGAAGTGGAAGGGATCATAGAGCTTATCTAATCCTCCAGGTACACATTAAGATGGGCAATGAAACATTCTGTATTAGATTATTTTGATCATGCTCAAAGACTCGTAGACATTTTTAGGTAAAAAAATATATATATCAGATATGGTATCGTTAGGATAAACATATATTACAGAATAGATAAATAGTACTAATTGATTCTATTATGGTATCGATGAGTTGAGGAATTGCTACACACTAGAAGGAATATTTTCAAAGTGCAATCATGACTTTTTTATATATTATCTAAGATAATTATGAAAATGGCAAAACCAAGAGAAATGCTCTTGTTATAGAATCTTAATTCTAGTCATGGAAATATACTAAAAAGTAATTGCCTAAATATTTCCAATTTTTGTAAAACACCTGCAGTTTGCTAATTATCCCTACCTAAGAAGTTTTCTAGGTTGATTTAAGCAATTAAAGACTGCTTACATAGCTTCTGTACAAGGCTCTGCGCTAGGCACTGGGAGGGCATATGAGGGGAACTAAGATAGAATCTTGCTCTCAGGAGGCTGAAAGGCATGACAAAAGATGACAATAACTATAACTCAAACCAGGAAAAAAGAGAGCGTACTACAAGGTGGTACCAATAATGTGCCCAAGAATTCGAGGTAAATGTAAGGACAGGCAGTTATATAAAGCATTCATAAACTAGGTTTTCAAGGTGGACTTTGAAAAGCAAGTAGAACTGTAACCTATTGAGATAAAGAATTTATTCACGGGCGGTGCCTGTGGCTCAAAGAAGTAGGGCGTTGGCCCCATATGTCACAGAGGTGGTGGGTTCAAACCCACCCCCGGCCAAAAACTGCAAAAAAAAAAAAAAGAATTTATTCACTCATTCATTCATTCATAAGTTTTTATAGAGTACTAATAATCACCTGCCCTAATAGGGTTAATGGACTAGTGAAAAAGGCAAACAACAAACGTGCAATTGTGATAAAATGAGATGGCAGAGAAGTACATGAAGTAGGAGGAACAAATCTTCTTTAGAGAACCTTGTCGTAGGAGGTCTGATAACTGAGTTGGCCAACTCACCACCATGAGCTTACATTGACAGCACTGTCCAAACAACTTGGTTTGGTTTCATAACCCTGGTATCTCAGCATCCTACAGCTGTGTTCACGTCGATGTGTGGCAGTGTCATGCTAAGTGCTGCTCATTACTGTTGTGCATGTTTTTAGGATGACAGCTATGACGGTCATTCCAGATAAAGAGTTCTCAACATACTTTGAAGGGTGTACCAGGAGCTGGCATTACTGCATAGCTCTCCAAGGGGAGGACTTCAAAACTGACCACAGTGATATTCAGCAATGAAGTATGTAGCACTTTTGCTAGGATGAGTTTGCGAACTTAATTGTCAGAGCTGTTAGGACATGGTGGCAGGGTGGGGTATTTCTTGGAAAACCAGGTATGGTTGCAGGTCTTCTGATGGTAGAGCAAGACTTTTTCTACTTTTATAATAAGGAATTAAAGAGTTTTTCACCCCGTAAGTCAGAATTGATAATGTTTAGCACCAATGCTACAGAACTCCACTTTCTGTAGGTACAGTAGACTCAATAATAAATCATAGCACTCTCGTCTGCTGATTCTAGATATGGCTTCCAAACCTTGTCAACACATTTCACATAGCTACTACATGTGAACCTAAGTTGGCATATGATTAAATCTATTTTACCCCATGTATGTGCACTTTTAATAAGGACTCTGAAAATCCTAACAGCTTCATATGCATTAAACCATGATTCTGGGTAAACTAAGTAGGTACGAGAACTTGGGATATCACTGTCCAAATTTGAGCCAGTTTCCTCACTGATGAAATGGATAATTTATAAGATTACTTTCAGTCTTATAATCAATAATTTTCTGAAAGTCCAGGCATGGTGGCAGGGTGGGTTATTTAAAGGAACTGCAGGCATGGTGGCAGGGTGGGTTATTTAATGGAACTGCAGGCATGGTGTCAGGGTGGGTTATTTCATGGAAGTCACGGTATGGTGACAGGGTGACTTATCTTATAAAAGTTCAGGCATAGTGCCAGGGTGGGTTACTTTAAGGAAGTCCAAGCATAGTGCCAGTGTGGGCTATTTTATGGAAATCCAGGCATGGTGGCAAGGTGGGTTATTTTATGGAAGGCATGGTGCTAGTGTGGGCTATTTTATGGAACTCTAGGCATTGTGGCAGGATTGGCTACTTTATGGAAGTCCGGGCATGGTGGCAGGGTGAGCTATTTTATGAAAATCTAAGCATAGTAGCATGGTGGGTTATTTTATGGAAGTCCAGGCATGGTGGCAGGATAGTCTTTTGACGGAATTCTAGGAATGGTGGCAGGTTGGGCTATTTTATGGAACTCTAGGCATGGTGCCAGTCTGGGGTATTTCATGGTTCTCCCACATTGTGCCTGGATGGGCTATATTATGGAACTACAGGCATGTTGCAGGGTAGGCTGTTTTGTGGAAATCCAGGCAAGGTGGCTGGGTGGGTTAATTTATGGAAATCCCGGCATATTGGCAGGGTAGACTATTTTGTGGAAAGCCAGGCTTAGTTGCACGGTGGACTATTTTATGGAAATTCATGCAAGGTGGCAGGGTGGGCTAATTTATGGAAGTTCAGGCATGGTGGCAGGGTGGGCTACTTTACTGAACTCTAGGCATGGTGGCAGGCTGCGCTATTTTATGGAATCCCAGGCATGGTGGCATGGTGGACTATTTTATACAACTCCAGGCATGGTGGCAGAGAGGGCTATTATGTGGAACTCCAGGCATGGTGGCAGGGTGGAATATTTTATGCAACTCCAGGCATGGTGGAAGTGTGGGCTATTTTAGAGAATTCCAGGCATGGTGGCAGGGTGGGGTATTTCTTGGAAAACCAGGTATGGTTGCAGTGTGGGCTTTTTTTATGGGATTCCATGCATGGTGGCATGGTGGGCTAATTCATGGAAGTGAAGGCATGGTGGCCAGGTGCGCTATTTTATGGAACTACAGGCTTGTGCCTCAATGGGCTATTTTATGTAACTTCAGGCATGGTGGCAGGGTGGACTATTTCTTAGAACTCCAGGCATAGTGGCAGGGTGGTTTTTTTTATGGAACTCCAGGCATGGTGGTAGAGTGAGCTATTTTATGGAAATCCAGGCATGGTGGCAGGGCACATTATTTTATGGAACTCCAGGCATGGTGGATGGGTGGACTATTTTATGAAACTCTAGGCATAATGGCATTGTGGACTCTTTTAGGGAAATCTGGGCATGGAGTCAGGGTCAACTATTTTATGGAACTCCAGGCATGGTGGCAGGGTGGACTATTTTAGGGAAATCCAGGCATGATGGCAGGGTGGACTATTTTGTGGAACTCCAGGCATGGTGGCAGGGTGGTCTATTTTCTAGAACGACAGGCATGGCGGCAGGCTGGGCTATTTTAGGGAAATCCAGGCATGGTGGCAGGGTGGACTATTTTATGGAACCCCAGACATGGTGGCAGGGTGGTCTAGTTTATGGAACCATAGGCATGGTGTCATGGTGAACTATTTTATGTAACTCCAGGTATGGTGGCAAGATAGGCTATATTATGGAACTCAAGGCATGGTCCCAGGCTTGGCAATTGTATGGAACACCAGAGATTGTGCCTTGATGGGCTATTTTATGGAACTCAAGGCATGATTGCAGGGTGGGCTATGTTATCTAACTCCAAGAACGGTGGCAGGGTAGACTATTTTATGGAACTCCAGACATACTGGCAGGGTGGTTTCTTTTATGGAACTCCAGGATGATCATAGGGTTGGCTAATTAACTGAACTCCAGGCATGATGTTAGAATGAGCTATTTTTAGGAACTCCAGGCATGGTGGTAGGGTGGACTATTTTATGGAATTCTAGGCATGATGGCAGGGTGGGCTATTTCATGGAACTCCAGGCATTGTGCCTATTGGGCTATTATGGAACTACAGGCATGTTGCATGGTAGGCTCTTTTGTGGAAATCCAGGAATGGTTGCAGGGTGGGTTAATTTATGGAACTCTGGCATGGTGGCAGGGTGGGCTATTTTGTGGAAAACCAGGCATGGTTTCAGAGTGGGCTATTTTATGGAAATCTATGCAAGGTGCCAGGGTGGGCTAATTTATGGAAGTCCAGGCATGGTGGCAGGGGGGCTGGCTATTTTATGGAACTTCAGGCATGGTGGCAGGCGGGTCTATTTTAGGGAACTCAAGGCATGGTGGCAGGGTGGGCTATTTTATGGAAGATCAAGCATGAGCGCTGGTTGGGTGAATTTACCCCAGTCCAGGCATGGTGGCAGGGTGGGTTATTTTATGGAACTCCAGGCATGGTGCAAGGGTGGTTTATTTAATGGAACTCCTGGTCTGGTATCAGGCTTATTTATGGAACTCCAGGAATGGTGGAAGGGTGGGCTATTTTATGAAATTCCAGGCATGGTGGCAGGGTGGGCTATTTTATTTAATTCCAGGCATAGTGGTCAGGCGGGCTATTTTATGCATGTCCAGGCATGGTGGCAGTTTAGAGTATTTTATGGAAATCCAGACATGGTGGCAGGGTGGGATATTTTATGGAAATCGAGGGATGGTGACAGGGGATGGTTATTTTATGGAAGTCCAGGCATGGTGGCAGGGTGGGCTATTTTATGTAATTCCAGGCATGATGGCTGGTTGGGCTATTTTATGGAACTCCAGACATGGTGGCACACTGGGTTAATTTATGGAACTCCAGGCATAGTGGCAGGGTGGGTCATTTTATGGAACTCAAGACATGGTGGCACACTGGGCTATTTTATGGAACTCCAGGCATAGTGGCAGGGTGGGTCATTTTGTGGAAGTGCAGGCATGGTCCCGAGTGGGCTATTTTATAGAACCTCAGGCATGGTGCCTGGATGGGCTATTTTGTGGAAATCTAGGTATGGTAGCAGGGTGGGTTATTTTATGTAAGTCCAGGTATGGTGGCAGGGTAGTCTATTTTATGGAATTTCACGCATGGTGGCAGGGTGGGCTATTTCATGGAAGTCCAGGCATGGTGGCAATTTGGGCTATTTTATGGAAATCTAGACATGGTGTCAGGGTGGGCTATTATATGGAACTCCAGGCATGGTTGCAGGGTGGGCTATTTTATGTAAATCTGGGTATGGTAGCTGGGTGGGTTATTTTATGGAACTCCAGGCACGGTGGCAAGGTGGGCTATTTTATGGAATTCCAGGCAAGGTGGCAGGTTGGGCTATTTTATGGAAAACCAGGCATCGTGGCAGGGTGGGATATTTCCTAGAAGTCCAGGTGTGGTTTCAGTCTGGGCTATTTTATGGAAATCTAGGCATGGTGACAGAGTGAGTTAGTTTATGGAAGTCCAGACATAGTGGCAGGATAGGTTATTTTATGGAATTCCAGACATGGAGGCTGGGTGGCTATTTTCTGAAAGTCCAGGCTTGGTGGTAGGTTGGGCCATTTTATGGAAGTCCAGGCATGGTGGCTGGGTGGGTTATTTTATGAAATCCAGACATGGTGACAGGGTGAACTATTTTCTAAAAGTCCAGGCATAGTGGCAGGGTGGGCTATTTTATGGAACTCTAGGCATGGTGGCAGGGTGGTTTATTTTATGGAACTCCTGGCATGGTGGCAGATAGGGCTATTTTATGGAACTCTAGGCATGGTGTCGTGGTGGGCTATTTTGTGGAAGTTCAGGCATGGTGGCAGGCTGGGTATTTTATTGTACTCCATTCATGGTGGGTAGCAGGGTGAGCTATTTTAGGAAAGTCCAAGCATGGTGGCAGGGTGGGCTATTTTATGGAAGTCCAGGCATCATGGCAAGGTGGGCTATTTCATTGAAGTCTAGGCATGGTGGCAGTTTGGGCTGGTTTATGGAAATCTAGGCATGGTGACAGGGTGGGTTATTTTATTTAAGTCCAGGAATGGTGGTAGGGTGGGTTGTTTTATGGAAATCCAGGTATGGTGGCAGAGTGGGCTATTTTATGTAAGTCTCGGCATGGTGACATGGTGGGTTGTTTTATGGAAGTCCAGGCATGGTGGCCAGGTGGTCTATTTCATGGAAGTCCAGGCATGGTTGCAGGGTGGGTTATTTTATGGAACTCCAGGCATGGTGTCAAGGTGGGCTATTTTCTGAAAGTCCAGGCATGGTGGTAGGTTGGGCCATTTTATGGATACCCCAGCATGGTGGCAGGGTGGGCTATTTTATGGAAGTCCAGGAATGGTGGCAGGTAGTCCTATTTTATGGCAGTTCCAACATGGTGGTCGGTGGCCTATTTTTTAGAAATTAAGACATGGTGGCAGGGTGAGTTATTTGATGGAACTCCTGGCATGGTGGCAGGGTGGGTTATTTTATGGAAGTCCAGGCATGGTGGCAGGGTGGGCTATTTTATGGAACTCCCGGCATGGTGGCAGGGTCAGGTATTTTATGGAACTTCAGGCGTGGTGGCAGGGTGTGCTATTTTATGGAAGTCTAGGCATAGTGGCAGGGTGGGATATTTTATGGATGTCCGGGCATGTTGGCAAGTTGGGCTATTTTATGAATGTCCAGGCATAGTGGCAGGGCGAGTTATTTTCTGAAAGTCCAGGCATGGTGGCAGGGTGCGTTTATTTCATGAAAGTCCTGGTATGGTGGCAAGCTGTGTTATTTTGAAACAGAGTGAGCTTCTGAATTCCCACTCAAGTCACATCACATAGACCAAAGCTTTCCTTATTTTCTCCTTAGTTCAGCCCTGCTAATCACCATGTGTAAAGCGCACATTGGCCCATATTGTGCTGTAGAATATTAATTGGTTATTTAAAATGTACAACATGAAACTGTTTCTAACATTTCTTTTGGTCTCTTATTAGACTGGGATTTTCCGGATGGCATTCGGATCACAAGAGTCACAGTGGCTTTATATAAAAAGCAGGGACTTTTGAGTCTGAGAGAGCTAAGTTCAAGTCCACATTTCATCCTTTGGTTAATGGCTGATCTTAGTGAAGGGAACATTCCTTAGTCCTGGATCTTTTAAAGAGACACAACATATCTAGTTTAAGATGTGGTGTTATGTGAATTAGAAATAATGTGAAGAGGAATGTATTA